>KZ507084.1:28927-48267 GCA_002844005.1 Limosa lapponica baueri | reverse complement strand
TGGCTTTTCTCCAGTCCTTGGGCACCTCACCTGTCCTCACCGGATTTATGACAGCAAGTTGGAAAAAGCTTTCTATGGCCTATTCCAACTACCACAAGCTCACGAAACAAAAATTAATAACTTACTAAAAGCATTAGGCTCCCATCTTTGTAGCTCCATTAAAAATTCTATTTAAGAATTAAGAATTCTATTTAGATTATACTTCCATAAAAAGTTCTACTGTATTTTTCTTACTATGCCTCTGGTAAAGCAAAATCAAACAAATATTGAAGACAATATTTATGCATATTTAATGTGATTAATTTTTTAATGCTGTCATTACACATTTTGCAAAAACCTGTATTGATTTATATATGTAACAGATTCTTCAAGAACTCCACAGTTTCCAGCAATGAAAAATACTCTTTGTGTACCATATCTCTCTCTTTGAGGATTTAATGCAATTTATTAAGTCTTACCTTGTGTTTGAGCAAAGGAGAATGTTAATCAGAGATTCTTACTCTGAGGCAGAATCCCGGTAAGACTATCACTATAAAAGTTGACTTTTACCCCATTCATTGCATTTTATGCACTTTATGCATTAAAAACTTCAGAAAGGGCATGGAGTGAAATCAAAGTTCTGTTTGGAACACAACCCTCTATTTCAGTTTCTGGCCACAGCTTCAAAAATAACTCATATATGTCAGAAAAATACTGTTAAAATGCAGGTTACATTGAGACTAGAGGCTCTTGATTTAAGATCAAATAAGAGCAAAAGTTCCAGTTCGATGTTATCAAAATCTCACCACTTGCTCATGAGAGAGCTAAGCCAAAAATATTTTAAATGCCATAGCATTAACTCCATTTGATTTCTATCACCCTGACATTTGAGATCAGTTCTCCAGATGAACCTTTCACCGCCATGAGCTGCAACATTATTAGATTCAGAAAACATGTTCTTACGGTTTTATATCTGATCTGGAACAAATCCTCAAGGGACTAGCAGGATGAAAATGTGAGGATATGATTCATACAGAAGTCTATAAAAATACAATTTGATGAAAGCAGTATGAAGCATGATGAAGGGAAGCAGCAATTGCTGGTATTTCATGTATATGTGTGATCAAAATCACACATTAGATTAGATAGAAAAAAAAGAGTAAGTTACCCATTCAGATGCACTCATGCCACAATTTCAAAGGAAGCCACGAATGCACAGCAGTCCTTGAGACCCAAAATGACATTTTCCCCTCTTACTCATTTTCTTTATAGCCACACTACTCCTGGGACCATAATTGTTTCAAGGTGTGAAAACGTATGTATAAATGAACATTTTTCTAGAATGTATATAAAATAAATCACATTATGCATACTCTGTCTTTAAACTTAGGCAGATCAAAACCCCAATTCAGTGGGCTGACGGAGAATGAGAGAGCTGGAAGCCTGGATTTCAATTGAGACCAGAAACAGTTTGCTTACAGAGCTAGTGATTCATATTTTTTCCTGGAGTGTTGCCCATTCTAGGATTTGCACACTTCTCTGGCCCCCACAGAGGATTAGCCAGATGTTCAACAGCACATGTGTAACACACCTGCTTCATACTGAAGCATTTGGCTTTGTTAAGGCCAATGAATGGGAGGAGGTGGGAAGGAACAGTGGGAAGGAAACGAAGATTTTAGACGTTCCTCATTCAGGACCAGGCACCCTGCTGGGAAACCCAGATGCATCCAGAAACAGGAGACAGTGGTTACTGGACGGAAAACTTATTAGCTCCTGACCCTGCACAAGGAAGTTTTGCTGTGGGACAGTCGAGGTGCCAGTTATCTCTAGAGAGGGGAGAGGCAAGGCTGAGGGTTAGTCAGCACAGAGGAACAGAAGCCATCACGATTGAACCTGTGACTGGGGTAGCTCTTGCATACAGGAACTCTGGGTTCCCCTACCTCTGGCATTTGGGATGTATTTTTGTGCTTTAACAGCAGATCAGTCAACTGTTGAGTGAGGGGCTGAAATACTACCGGCTGTGGCGATCCCTAGACTATTTCCTGAGAGGAAGAAAAAGTGCCGTTCTTTGTCAGTTATGGAGGGCTGGTGTGGAACGTGCTGTGCATAATGGTCATGCTACAGAAACTGGGAATTCAGCCTTTAATAAAGTCTGGAAAAGCATATGCATATTTGTTTGCTGAAGTCTGAAATGTAAGTTTATTGTTCGTATGTTTTAATTAAATATACATAACACCAGAGGGAAAGTCTGGATATAACAGAGCAGTTAATCTGCTGTAGCATTGTTTAGAAAACAGTATTCTTAATATTTAAAATATTAATTATCTACAATATTTCCCACCCACACTAAAAATTTATTTTACCAAAAAGCATGACTGAATACCAAAGACTGTGATCATGTCAAAGTATGTTCAAACTGGAAAGGCTTGGTAGGGCTGATATTCATTAGGTCCCATTTGTTGCTCATGGAAGAGTATTTAAAATTTCTTGAGAGCTGAAAATCTGGTTGTTTTTCATATTCTAATTACTGGAGTGCTAAATTGAGATTTTAAGAAAAACCGCCCTTAACACATCTGAAAAAAAATAAGCATACTGAAACCCCTGTCGGTATTACATGACCTATAAAACAAGCACTAAGATAACATATTTTAATATTTTTCATGTTTATATCACTGTAAATACCATACATATTCAGTAATATTTTCAGAAACCCTTCTTGTTTGTGGGTAGGAACACAATCAGCTCTAGCCTGAGTCCTCAACTTTCATATAAGTGATCAGATTCAGACTGATTAGCTCCTACCTTTGCAAGAAGAAAGTATCTCTTCTACAGCACTTTGGGTGGCCCATGATTCCTGGTACATTGACTGCCTGGCACCCCACACAGTGTTACCAGTCAAGTCCCTGGACCAAATATGCTGTTTAGAAATACATTTGCATTTTCTGTGCCTTTGCTGAGCAAGCACAGGGCACGATTTATAAACAAAATTACTCTGATCAAAGAAAGATCATGTTATGGACACTCAGAACAGGAATCATGAAGTTACCAGGATGAGATATTGGCCAGGATATTGGTGCCAAATTCCTTTTCAAAGGCTGAACAACCAAATGCCTCATTGGTGCCAGAAGTTAGCGTTGCAGGATGTTCCATGTGAAAGGAACATGGAAAATTTTTTAACCAAAAGGAAAAAAAAAATAGAAAAAAAAATATGCAGGCTTTGAAATAGAGGCTGTATCTGGCTTTTTATTTATGTACTTAGCCTGTAAGTGTATATATTTTGTTCATAGTCTCTAAAAGTAATCCTGTCATTGTGACGAGTTGATTTGCCAAACTAATGTTATGCATGGAGCAAAGAAAATTTTCTTGTCCTGCCATTCCCTGTTTTTCCTTTTGTGTCTGCCTCTCTGTAGTTGGGCTCTTTCAGTTACCCAAATACTTGTGGTTCTGTTGAAAAACGGCCAGGTGGGCTGTGCTGGCAATTAGCCTGGGGAAAGGCGGACTAATGGCCCTGTGATCATTAGAAGGGCAGCTGAGGAAAACTGGGACTAGCAGCTATTTGGAAGGCAATGTGTAAAAAGTGGCTTTTTGGATTTTAGCAGGGTGGTTCAGTGTGAAAGAAAGCAAAGGGAAATGGATTGATATCTTGAGGACAAGGGAAACGATTCATATTAGGCTTTTGGGTGGTTTTTGGTTTCTTCTTTTTTTAAAAACTATTTGAAGTTATGCTTGAAACAAAGCCAAATGTTTTTTGTGGAAAATAAACCCCACGTTTTAATTAAATTAGACTAGACTGCTCATGTCAGTCTCATGACAGGGATGTAAATGTAACAAATTGAGACAATCTACTAGCACTAGCATTTGTACGACAAGTAAACTATAGGGTTTGGTGAAACGCTGGCATGTTGATCTCCCCCAGTTAATATATAGGCTATGATAATTTAATATCTGAAAATCTTAGAGGTGGGTAAGAGAAAAGAGAGACTGAAGCCTTCTGATACTTCAAAAAATGTGTATCTGCAATAACTCCAACCTAACCAGTAGTTTTCCACAGGAAATAAAAATGAATAGAACATAATTAATTTATTAAAAGTAGAAGACCTGTATTTTCTGATGAGAGATATTTTGCTTTATAAAAACCCAACAACAATCTACCAATAAAAATCAAGAACTTCTATTAAGTCATCTATTACCTTTCAAGAATAGTCCTTAGCCACTACGAAAGATACTCATAGGTGCACATGGGTAGGATGCTTATTATTTTTGTACATATCTACAGTTTTTCTGGACTCTACAGTGCCTTCTCACCAGTGACTGGGATACTGCACAATGGGTTAAGCAATTGGTACACTAAATTTATTAGCCTAAGGATAAAGCAAACATGCTTAAGCAATGTATTACAAAAAAAAAGTAGGATGTTTCATGTAAGTGAAAAATAGGAACTGGAATTCTAAAGACCTTGGCTAGTAGATCCATGTCTATGGTAGCCAGCACATATATATCCATACAGCACCACAAAGCTTGACCCATATAAAGCACTAAAATGGTAATTAGCAATCAAATATCTACTTCCAATGTTGCTCCCTCTTTAATTATTACTGTATGGATGGTTCCAGAACTACCTCACTGAAGACAAAATTAGGATTTGAGATATTTTCTAAAAAGATAAAGTCGAATTTAGGCATGCTCACTAGTGAGGAACTCAACAGTTAAGGACTCAGATGGAAACCATGCAGGAAAGACCTTCATGCTTAAGGCAGTCAGCTGAAGCAGGGAAAATGGGATTTATGACTAACAGTATTTTCTTTAGACCACTTTTATTTTATCCAGCAACAGTTTACTATAAAACATTTCTTCTCTTTTCAAAGTGCAATTAGATTTTCTCATATTTCCTCAAGACCAGGAAAAATTCTGCAGCTTCAGCTGCCATATTATTTTAAGAGCTTCAGTCCTTTTCCATAGAGCTGGTGTTCTCAGCAGGAGGACAGATCAGCTTGATCTGTAGTGAAAGCAGCATCTTCTGTTTGTTTTCCAGGTACCAACAAGAAGAGTCAGGTTTGTAACACTGCAATAACAGATTCCTCTGTGAGTCTCTTAGCACTGATTTCATAAGGAGCATATGCATTTGCTTCTGTGAAAGAGACTGCGAAAGGTGCAATGACAAACTTTTGTACTTCAGAAGAAAATATACGGAATTACTTATATGCCTGCAATAGGAATTCTTCAATAATTAGATAATGAAATACAAATCATATGAGAAACAAAAACAAGGAAAATCTTTACTAAAATAAAAATATTACTAAAAACTTTACTAAAACTAAAGACTAAGGAATAGGAAAAGTATATGGGAACAAATAAAACAAATATAACATGGTAAATGTATTAAAATTATTAAAGCCATGGAAAAACTTCTATAAAAACATTAGAAAGAAGAGAAAAATAGAAGCAAGTATAATGAGAAAACCAAGCGATTAATGGACAGTTGAAGGAAATATGAAATGTTTAAAGCTTTCTCTGGTTCAGTCTTCACAAAAAGGCTAACTGTGACCAGATCTTAATTATTAATGAGACAACAGGAACACCAGCCTGAGAATGGAACAATCAATTAAATAAGCTGAATATATTCAAGTCATTAGGACTTGACAAGCATCACCCCAAAGTACTTACAAAGTTAGTCAAAGCTATTTGAGACCTTTTATTAGGGGTGCAGGAGAAATGAGGGAGTTTTGTGGAAGGTGCATAAGTTCTAGAAAGTCATAGAACAAGGCTGGGAGGATAAAAGGGACACAGGGAACTACAGAGGAGTCAGCTTTTCTTGGATAGAAAGATAACTGAAGCAAATTATTAAAAAATCAATTTGTATTCACCTAAAGACAAAACACAACCAACATGAATTTGTCAAGAATAACTCATGTCAATGTAATTCAATTTCTTTGACAGGATAACAAGATCTGGGAAAGTAATAGGTGTCAGATTCACATGACACTCATAAACCAACTGGAAAAATATGGTCTGAGTAAAGCTGCTGTAAAATCTTGCCCAGAAAACTTGCTAATAGCTTGTTGGAGAATGGATAGGATATATTACATAATGCCCTTCACAAGGCTGACCTGATATTATTCAATATTTCAACCAAAAATTTAGGTGTACTTCGAAAGTTTGTTAATGCAACAACTTGTGAGGGATTTCATTTTGAAAGGCAGGATTGGAATTCAAGGAGATCTTGAGAAACTGGAGAAGCCCCAAAGACAGATCTGAATACAGAAATACATATAAGACTAAACATGGGAAGGACAAATCAAATACACAAGGAAAGGATGGTAAATAATGTTTTGGGCAGAGACATTTCAGAAAGATGAGATGATTTGTCAAAAACAGGGAGATATTACTTCCATGAACACTAATGATACATATAGCTTCATAAGTCTCATAAGACTTTACAGTTAATTATGTCACGTATTCTGTTATAGTACACTGAAATGGGAGTCCACATCTAGTGTTGGTGCACCCAGTATAAGATGGATTCAACACACTGGGATGTAGAAGAGAACTCTAGACATAGACAGAGAAAGGCCAAAAATATTCCAAGATTTATGAAGAATGATTGAAGGAAAGAGGTCCATAGAAGAGGGAACTAAGGGTGGAATACAGTATTAAAGAGGCAAGTAATCGGTCTTGCTCACACACGCTGAATCTGGGACAAGAAAGAATTACTTTCCTTCCAAGCAAGGAAGAACTAAACTTCAGATATAAAAAAATCTGGAATAACAGTTATGCAATGGGACAAGTTACATTGGAATGTGTTGAAACCATCACAGGAAGATTTTGAAATATATGTGTATTCAAGGACAACAAAAATGATTGTTGATTCCCATGCTCTGAGACAGTATGACTCCTAAATGTCACTTCCCCTTCTCATTTCTCGCATTTCTTTAACCATATCAGATGCTGCCCAGAGTCTAGGTTTCTTACCTTTTCAGTACTTGTGATTTTATTTTCAGACAAGCAATGTAGCCAATTAGTCAACTAGCTGCTAGTGCAACCAGAGGTTACTAATAACCGTTCAGAAAACCTTGCCTTCTTTTCAGACAATAGTCTGTTAACATATACGGCTAAGAAATGCTTACCTACAGGATAGGTAATGCTGTGTTTGAAAATTTATGAAGTGCCATAGGTGTAGAAGTGACATATAAATTGCATTCCTGAAGAGACTGCAATTTAACAGCTCCATTGTACAGACAACAAACAGATTCTGAAGCCTGATCGAAGTGTATCCTTTGTCTTGAATTCATCAGGAATTTCCAATTATATGCATGCAATAGGCCTCTAGTTCACTTAAAACTGCACAAATTTTTAGGGAATAATAAAAACCTTAAATTTAGCAAAATAAAACAAAAATCTTAGCATATGACAATAAAAAAGGAAATTAAACTGTCAAAACCTATAAAAAAAGTGCAACCAAGATCAGCCAAAGCCAGTATATATAAAGTTAATGTTGAAACACCTTCCAATGGAGTAACGCCTAATAATATTTTAAAAACATTTGTGTGTGGTTTAATATATTTCACGTTTTTGTCAAATCTATGTGGCCTAAAATGCCTCAGTTCAGGGTGGTCTGTAGATTTCAAGGAAATCAGTGTAGCAATAAGTGGTACTCTCCTTATAATCCTCCAAATCTGGATTGAGCTGCTGTTGCCCTAAATGCCACTGGTCACTAGGCAGGGAATGGAAAACATCTCAAAAAGGTGAATGTAGTCTCTCAGAAAGTTTTTGTCCTAGACCAATATCAACTCCACGAGTCACATCTGTCATGCCTGTAGTTCAACTTTACACAGAAGTCAATCACAGAGTAAATCAGATAGAAAGTCTCCAAATCAGGATTTTGTGGGACTTCGCTCTAAAGGCTCTGGGATGCACTTCCAAAGAAAATAGATGAATTTAACCTGGATGAATTCTGGGTGAACAGATGTCTTTCACCTGAAACCCTACGAAATGCACAACCTATCTAAAAATACTCCTTTTTCTCCTGCTTACCAGGCTGCAGACTGTGCCCTCACAGTAGTGTGCAGAGCTACCATATAAAACGATGCTGTTCTGATGCCATCCACAGCGCACGTCCAGGCTTCTTGGAAAAATGAAGCACTTCTGACTGGTAAGGAGCTATTTATGCAAGTGTAGATGAGATCTGCATTTTCACTGTTTGTGTGAGGTTGGAAGGAATGCTGCAGGGAATAGTGAGTCAAATCCTACTTCTGTAACAGGCAGAATCTATTTATTTCACCAGTCTTCACAGGCAAGACTCCACTCTACAAATTAGTGACTTCAGTGACCTGTATAAATTTAAGAGTGCCTTCAGGTCAGTAACCCTGCAAGTAGTAGACATATGTGAAGCACTGTTCATTCATGCCTAAAACTTGCAGTCTAAACCCGGATCCAATTAGTAATAGCTAAAAGGATTTACTTCTCCAGCTTGTAAAGAAACCGGAACTGAATTAAAAAAATTAAGAGTAACAAGAGTAGTAAAAACAGAAAATAAAACCCTCGGTTAATACTGTTGTTCAGGGTGCAAATCAAATAGGAAAAAAAATCAGGAAATTAGAAACATTTGGTGCAAATTCAGTTCAGCCCCCATTTACATAAATCATGAATTATATACTGAGAGATTACTTTACTTAAAGGATTGCTGCCTCAAACAGCGGACTGGACTACGGATTCCCACTTAACAAGCACACATTTAATCTTTTGTTCTACTCTGATGCTGACTTATGGCCTATGATCATCTTCCTGTGTCCTATCCTGAATATAAAAGTATTCAAGTATTTGTCTTATATTTCTTCCCCAATATAGCTCATCTTTGTAATAGCAGAAATATAAAGCAGGAATAGAGTGTATTCCCTTTTACAACTATATACATAAAGTACCAAGATAATCAGAAAATCTAGCATGCAGCACCTTGCTTACACTCAGGGTGACCATCAAGAGGTTTGAAAACTGGCAGTCTACGGCAGTGGATTTCTGCAACATAAATTAATTGTTAACCAGAGTATACCAGGAAAATCAGCATGAAAGGTCACTCATACTTCGTCTGTTGGTGTAATGTGCATTTGGTGGCCACAGAGAAGGCGGCTTAGGAATTTCAGATCCTCTTCCAAATTTCTCAAGATTTTGACCTCCAGGTTTCTACAAAGGAACACTAAAGATCCAGTCCCTTTGCTCTAGGGAAATTGTTGTAAACAAAATGGACCAGACTTCACTCCGTAGGAAGCTGCCCAACTCTTTTATCTGATTTTGTTGCTAGTGCTAATAATAATGAGGAAGATTAGCCTGAGGCAGACACCTGGTGTGGAAAATTCAAGTCTACTTTCCAGTTTGAACAAAAAATTATAAGCCATGAAAAAACAGGATTTTATTGTAGGAAGAATCATACACTCTTAATAATTCTACCCTTTAAATGCAGCTAATGGAAAATAAGGTATTCAGGCTCCAGTTACTAGCTGACAAAATCTGGACCAGTTAGAAAAAATATCCCAGCTGAGTTTTCCTGTTGTTCTACACCAAAGGGTTTTAAACCAAGAACAGCAGATTCTATTTTAAATGTGAATGGCAGAAGCAGTTAGGTACATATCTTTAAACCAAGGGATCACAAGCTGATTCATTTTAAATTGAAGGATAAATACAACTAGTTCTACAAGAAGCTTCACAATGTGAAGGGGAAAATTCCTACAGGACATTGCTAAAGAATAGGAATTTTGTTAGTAGTCAGCTAAAGATCTTGGGATGAGACACTGTTATCTTTCAAAACCCAGGGTGCAAATGATCCCCAAATAATGGTTTTCATACTGATTAAAATTTTGCTGAAGGGTTCCAGGCCTACATGGATTAATTTTTAGGCCCAGCATATTTTTGGAATAAGGGGAAACTTCAGGACAAAGGGTAAAAAAGGGTTAAACAGCAATGAAAGCTACATCTTGGGAGGCCAGAAAGCAAAGGAATAAAGTGAGAATTTCCAAAAGTCAAGCTGAGTTAGACCTTGCAAAGGAAATGAAAACAAGCAGTAAAAGGTTATTTAGCAATATAAATAAAACAAAAGAAGTTGAGCTAGTAAGCAGTGCAAATTGATTTGAGATTTAAGATTTAATAGGTACAGACCAGAAGCTAAATGAATATTTGACTTCAGGTTTCAGGAAGGTAACTATTACAATAACAACATGGATAATAGGTAGGAGAATGGGAAAAAGAAATTAGCACGATGAACTTTGAAACAAAAATCAAATCAAAACATCTGATTGTTTCTGTCACTGCATATTGAATACTGAAAAACCAAATCTGAAAATGCATATATGATAACAAAAGTACTGTCTTCAGTGGGAACAGAAATTTTACCCTGTCCTGTAGGAACTAAATTGAGGCATCAGTTTTCAATTTATTTAGTTCATATCTTCAAATAGCTGTTAAATCACAAGACCTTTTCTTCTAACAAAACTCAAATAACTCAGTGTGATGGAATGATATATTACAAATGTAGATTAGAAATTCTTTGTCTTTTTGTTCTTTACTGGACTGCATTATTCTTGAAATACAGCTTTAAAATGTGTTGAATTGAAATAAAATCAGATTTTTGTCTTGCTTCTTATTCATGGGAATTCTATTTTAATGTCTGTCACTAAAAGTACTTGAAAAGAATTCTAACAAGGAATTGTAGCTGTCTAATATCAGTGTCAAATGTTTTATGTTTTGAAATGAGTTGCATTTTCAGCAGATATGAATTTGCCAAACTACTTGTAACACTACCAGTCATAATCTTTTGCTGGTGACCTTGTTACCATGGGGACATTAATTAACTTAAGAAATTTGGAAAAAGTGACAACTAATGATTACTAATTGGTTTCATACTTGGAAGTGCAGAAAAGAATTGCAATATTTCCATTCCTGTTGGTGTTGACAATGAATCTTGGTGGTGAAAATGAAATGGCAGCAAAATGAATTTCCCACTGGAGCCCAACAAAGATGGAGCAGACTGAGAAGTGAGATATCTTTCATGGAAAAGTAGCTGAAAATCAGTACAGTGAACCCAAACCCAGAACTCCTTACAGCACAGATCTACAAACAAGCAAACGTTGGATGATGCTACTAGAGTATTTTATTTGAGAAATTTTCTGTTCTCTTTTCCCGAATATCTTTTCTGCAATCCTCCCTCTATAGAAAAAAAAAAAAAAAAAAAAAAAAAAAAAACAAAAAAACCCCACCAAAACAAAAACAAAGACCAGAAGTAAATTTTATAGCAAAACAAAACAACAAAAAAAGAACCCCCAGAAACCACTCTACTGAAGTCTAACTAGAAAACCCAAAAGTAACCTATAAAATTGCAGCTACAGGGAATTATCTTGCTGTACAAAGGGATGTATTTAAAAGATAGTGAAAGGCAAGTTAAGCACATGTTGGTAGATAAACTAGAAATGTAACACTGCTTCCAGATGGAGACTTAATTGCATGAAAGGTACAGTTAATTCACTGAATTCCAACATCACACATGATAAATGCTCCCTGCTTAGGAATATATACACTTTCTCAGAAAAAAATACAATTAAAATCTTCTGGGAAGAGAGAGGAGTAATTACCATAGTTTTCATTGATGAAATATCTCAAGTTCTTACACTGAACTGTAAGAAAGATAACATAACTCATTTCTGTTTATACTGGTATAAATAGAATGAAGTTACACTAGGCTAGAGTTGAATAAAATTAATCTATCCAGGAGTATATCTCAGCCTTACTCCAGCCAACCACTTTGCAAAATCAAAAAACATGTGTATGCACACATATAAAAATAAATAAAAGTGTTTGATAAAAGAGTTGAAACCTATATACTGTTCTGGAAGATACCCGAGTCATTTTCAGGATCCAGTTGGAGTCTCTTTATTTTTATCTCAAACGAATCAGATATTACGATGCAAAATGGAGCATTGAATCTGCTGCTAATTCATGTAAGAAAGATGCAGACGTGAATTCTCCTGGAGGCAAACTGTTGTTGATTTCAGACTGACCCAGCTCCTAGAAATGAGATACATAAACGTTCATAGGATCAGTGCCTCAGATAATGAGGTGAAAGACGTACAATCAAGTCATTTGCAAATGTTACAGTAAACATGAAGCCAGAGCTAAGCGAGCTCATATGCTCCTCCATCGAACAGTATACACTGGCTGCTGAGAAGTCATTTCTTTCAGAAATTAGGATCTAAACCCAGTAAAACTGGTTTATTATTGTTGTTGTTAAATACAGCCCTGTTAAACAGTACATCTAATACAGAAGTAGTAACTCAGAAGCCAAGTATCCTTCTGTTACTAAGGAAGTAGTAAATACACCTAGATTGGCATAACTCTGTTGCCAGTCCAGGGTGTGTTTATTGCTGTGCCCAGGGTGAAAGAGCATCTACAGCCCCATATTTTGGCTTTCTTAAGACTTATCAGTAAGGTGTGAGTTCCACAGAGAAAGAGAGAGCCAGTGTTGTGAAGCATCCCCAGAGAGGACAAGTTTTCGAAGTAAAATCCTAAGGCAAAGCTTTCAGGGTAATGCTATGTAAATAAGCAATAAGACTGACTGAGGTTTCAGCTGTAGCACTCTGTGATTTCACTTTGAAAGTTTTTGCTTTTTGGAGTTTACTGTAACCTCATTATGTTTTGCTGGCACTTTCTCTAGGAGAAGCAACAGCTGCATAACACTGATAAACCTTTGGAAGGCCGAAATGCATGACTGTGGTTGCTGCTCCAGTCTAAGTTGACCATATGTAAAAGCTCTCACCTGGCACCATTTGCTGTGGTGAAATCTCAAATTCCATCTTGCAATGTAAAATGTAGCTAAATAAGAATCACCAGTGAATAACAGTGAATCTCTAAATAAAAAAAAATAAAATAAATAATTCAGTGTAATATTCTTCAATTTGTCATATCACTATTATTAGCATATACCTCTATCAATATTGACTGAATGTGAAATCATTGGAAGTTGACAATTAAGTTCAGAAACATCTTTATGCATTAATTATTATTTTTAGTAGCCACAGAAATAAACAGATGATGCTTCTAAAACTCCCTTGGATATGTAGCAATATAAAAAAAATAAATTGTGACATGAAATATTTAATCATTTATTAAATCACTGATAATCTTGATAATATTCAATATTGAAACATACTATGCTTTTGCCAAATAAATCATTCAACCCCACAATACTGTTCTCTTACCTGAATGACTTAAACACATAATATTTTTTTCTTTCTTGCTGATTCTGCAGATTATAAAAATCATCTTTTCCAATTGTTTTGTCTTCCTACATTTCTATGAAAGAGAATAAGGAAGTCAAAAAGTCCAGTCATGCACTAGTGCTATCCTATTAAAAATGCTTGGGCTGGTCCAGAACTCCTCCCAGTCCCAAGACAGAAGAAAAAAAAAAAAAAAGAATGTGGAAAGAAGTATAAAATTGAGAAACACAAAGTGATAAAGCTTTCTCCATATATGATTCCTCTATGGGATTATTGGACTGTGGAATTCATTGGTTCTAAGAGTTTGTAAAATGTGAAAGAGGGATTTTTCACATTTAGTGATCATACAGAACTACGACTAAAGAAAATAAATATATAGGAAGGGACATGAACCTGTGTCTCCAAATACAAACCATTTTCTAATTGAAAAACTATGTAGTTCTGTAGTTACAGTCCTGTCTGTAGTTGTGATCCTGCACCCATGATGAGAAGTACCCTTGTCAATAATATCAATAAGAGCAGGTGATTTTCAGAGGCACTCTTTACCTTCGAATAGAGTCCACAGTAGTTGGGAATGTTGGACCTTCGCAAGTCAGATCCTAGCTGTACAAAAGGTTTGTACAGAAAAACTGGTGCCCATGCTATTTTATGTCAGCAAGAATGCCAGTTTTCAGACAGGACTGCTAAAGCTTTGTATTTGGATCATAAGAAGACATCCATAAATATTTACATTACAGATCCCAGATCTAGTTATGATTCTTAAAGATCTTCTTATAAAACCACAAAAATTGATAAAAGGCGCAACAGGAACTGCAAACCCGTAATGAAGGCAGAGCTTGAAGGTAACCTTAACACAAGTAAATTTGAGTTAGAAAAGGTATTTGTCCTATTGTGAAGAAACCTTTCTTTAATTTGAGTTGAACTCAAATTGTCTTTTAGTTAATTTCTTTGCAGTGTTGCTGTCAAGTATTTCAGGTTTAGTAAATGCCTAACCTAAACTCTGACCTAAAAGGAGAATTCCCGTGTCATTAAGGTTTCCCCCTGCAGCAGACAAGTGTGATATACAATTCTTTCCATACTCTGATCTCTTTGCCAGCTGTGTGAATCTTTTTTACTTTGTGTTTATGGCAAGAATGGGGAAGAACGGTCACATAGGGCAGCACCCTGACTCCAGTGATCAATTCCAGATGCTCCAGAGAAATCGTAGTTGGGAGATGCAGGAAGGCTCCCAAATGATGTGTTTTCAATTTCTTAGACATCAATCTAGAGCCTAAAAACCCCAAAATTTAACAAGTCTTACAAAATGTTGATCAGTCTCATGACCAGTGTGGGTAGTTCTGAAATCCATACAAAGGCTCTTACTAAGTTTTTGGCCTAGCTAATAAAATTTCCAGAGCAGGGGACTCACCACTTGATTACATGCTTTATATGAAAAAAGCACTTTATCAGTCTTAAATTTCCTACTTCTTTAGCTTCAGTAAATGTCCCATTGATTTTAGTTTTCAGAATATAATTTGCTATGCTTTACTGTATTTTTTTTTATCCCATTAGTTATTGAATATCTTTCTAAAGTGTACAATTCCAACCGTTTTATTTTCTTCCTTCTGTGAAACCTGTTTATCCTGCATACACGCTTTTTAGGACAGCTGTGTCTCCAGTCTTTCCTTCAGTCTTAGAGAGCCAATGCAGTACATATTGGCAATAGTGCTATTTTCATAGAAAATATACATGTGCTCTAATTCTGATAAAAGAATAGACTTAAGTTATGAACTATTGTCATCCAGGGGAACAAAATTTCTAAAAAAAATAAGGAGGTAGACGCTGGAAATTCTGAATCTCATTTCCCTCCAAGAAAATGTCCCAGAGACATATGTCTCTCCCCCAATGTCCTTTGCTAGTCACAAAACTGGCCTCCTGCATACTTCTGTTGCTTTTGAGACAGTGAGGTCAGATATAGTAGAGACTTTAAATACTCAATGGTGCTAAAGTTTTCTCAATATATAATTGTTCTATGAATTGCTAACTTTGAACTTGAAAGAGACTTGTCCTAACTACAGTGCTCAATGACTGCGCAATGAGATATCTACATACACAATGATCTTCAAAGGATAAAAACCCATCTTAGGGAAAATCTGATTGAGAAGGG
Source organism: Limosa lapponica baueri (assembly GCA_002844005.1). NCBI lineage: Eukaryota > Metazoa > Chordata > Aves > Charadriiformes > Scolopacidae > Limosa > Limosa lapponica. The sequence continues at coordinate 32,886 of KZ507084.1, read as the reverse complement.
GTTTTGGGGTGAATAAAGTACATGAGGTTAATAAAATATGCAGCCTTTGAAGTGGATTTGATTCAACAGAAAACTTTTTCAGTGTTACTAGCATTTTTGGATATAAATCTCCATAAAAAGAACGTAACTTGCAAGACAGACAAAGGTCATGTTTGCTAGATTTTTGACTGTAGTTGTTGAGATATTTTGCTAGAGAAGTGCACTCATACTGGGTCTGCAGGTGTTTACATACATAACGTAGCATTGCGCAGGTACTAGTGCTGGCTGTAGGTCTGTGGCCTGCAGAACTGGAAGGAGCCTCCTGCTGTGTCCTGGCTAGTTTTCAGATACCACTGCATTATGTAGTACAGACACAGTTAAGAATACAAATAATGACCTTTTTTTCTATCTTTTCTAGCTTACATTTGAAGATCAAGATGAGCCCAGGAAGAGGTGATTTAGGGGACTTTTTGTTATTTCTGGTCTAATTATAAATAACAAGTTCCAAAGCATGTTGAAACTGTGAAATACAGTTCTAGATAAGACTGAAGTCTGCTTAAGGAATGCTTAAAGGAATGAGCTAACCAGAAAATCAGGGTCTTGATGTATCTACTAGCTTTAACCCGATTTCCATCCAATTTCTTACAGATAGTATAAGGCATAGTCAGTTGTTTTGTTTAGTAGCAAAGAGGATAAGAAACATGGAAAGTGACAGAGGAGAAACACACAGAGGAAAAAAAACCTATTCTTAACATACTAGGCGGAAAGGTGTAAGCACAGAAAGACAACGTGATGGTTCTGTTACGTTTTACAATCAGATGCACTTCAACATATTTTTGGGGGAAAAAAAAGGTAAACACAGAAGAAATCAGAACACGATCTCCATCTTTTCAGAGGTGGAGAGGCTGTAAAAAAAAAGAAAGCACATGTGTTCTCCATTATGCCTTTAAAGCAAAGATTTTACTTTTCAGACTTGCAAAAGAGATGAACATTATCCTCATGTTTAAGCCACATCAATTTAATTAATCCACCCAAGACAGACAATCATAAACTAAACCCCAAACTGTATTAATCCGTTGGTGTTCCTTTGGCACTGAGCTCAGTAAGGGCAGGATTCCATCCTTGGTTTCTGAGAACCAATTGTAGATATGCTGGTTATTAGTTTTAATCTCAGAGTGCTGCTTCCTAGATTTGTTATCGTTAAAGTAATATCACTCAAAGAAATTTTTTAAGGAGCAAAAGCAGTTGTGATATTTTTATTTTATCATGGAATTCTCAACAAAATAAGTTGCAGTAAAAATATAAATTATTCAGAAACAAATTATTTACATAAATCGTCCTGGGAAAAAGTAGAATAATTTGTCTACTATCATTATTTGTTCAAATGATATTGTGTGGTCTTACTCCTTTATGGCATAAAAACCAACTTCTTTTATCAAGTTCTAACAGACATATGTTGGTATTATTTCCTGATACATTTAAACATCATGTGAATACAATAATCAATTGCCTAACAAGAGTTGAAAAGACAAGAACCGGGGAAATGAGAATATCTTTTTATCATTGAAGGATGAGAAAGCTCTAGGTCTCTCTTCCTCTTACTTCATAAATGTTGGATTAGAATTACAATGATACATTCAACAAAATAACTCCTTTCTATAAAAGATTTTAAAGTAACACAATAAATTCTCACCTGGATAGCAACATTTATGGGTTTTAACAGAAAAGAACCAATGAAAGAGAAAAAAATCACCCATATCTAAACACATTTTAGCTAGATAGATATGAATGTTCTCTCACAGTTGTCTGACAATAGCTGTTACCTCCTCGAGTTCAAGGACAAAAAAATTAGCCACAGATACTGTCTTCATTTTGAAAAGACCAGCAAGTACTTCTAAGGTACCAGAAGCTGCTTTTTTTGCATTGTAGCAAGACAGACACACAGCTGTAAACTAAGGGTAAAAGTAGCAATGAGTGAAGGAAAAAGCTTTTCTTTTTCATCAGGGATTCATTAGAAATTCATTTTCATCAGGGTTCATTAGAAATTGGATAAATTTAGTAAATCTGTGAACAGGTAGGGAGAACAAAATTGTTTCAAGCAAATTTAGCCTACACATTCTGGACTACTTAAACAATGTATCACAAATAATCACTGTCATTTCCTGGCAAGTGATTTATACGGGAGGTGAGAGGCAGACAAAAAGGAGGCAAGATTAGCTATGTCATTTATTTAAAATGTTGACTGCAATTTAGCATGCAAACTTCTCCTACAATTTGGAAGATATATGAAAATCTATGTTTTTTCACTTCTGAAACACAACACAGCAGCACAAAGCCAAGTTGAAGGCCAGTCAGTAGTGGTGTACCCCGGGGGCTGATACTGGGGCCAGTCCTGTTCGACATCTTCATTAACAATCTGGACGATGGGAGAGAGTACATCATGAGCAAGTTCACAGATGATACAGGACTGGGAGAAGCGGCTGATATAACATATGGTTGCGCCACCATTTGAAGAGACCTTGACAGGAGAGGACTGGGCCAAGAGAAATCTCACGCAATTCAAAAAGGGGAAATGCAAAGTCTTGCACCTGGGGAGTAATAATCCGAGGCACCAGTACATGCCAGCAGCACTGCACAGAAGGACCTTAGGGTCCTGGTGGACACAACGGTGACCAGGAGCCAGCAAAGTGTTCTTGTAGCAAAGAAGTCCAACAGTATCCTGGCCTGTATTAGGAAAATTGTTGCCAGTAGGTCAAAGAAGGTGATCTCATTTACTCACTGATGGGACATACCTGGAGTACTGTGTCCAGCTCTGGCCTTCTCAGTCCTAGAAATATATGGACATCCTGAAACAAGTCCAGGGCAGGTCCACAAAGGAATAAATGACTAGACCATCTTATTAGAAGAGCTAGGACTCTTCAGTCTGGAGAAGATAACGCTCAGGAGGAATCTTCCTAATGTATATCAATGTCTGATGGGAGGGAACGAGGAAGAGTTAGTCAGACTCACAGAGTCCCAGAAGTGCCCAATGACAGGACAGGACAGGCAATGGGCAAAAATTTAAAACTAGGAAATTCACAAGAAACAGACAGAAACACTTGGGCTACATGGCCTCCACAGGGCCCTTCCAACTAATTTATTCTGCAACTCTACAGTGGTGCAGAGTGCAGTAGTGCAGACCATGACAACAGGATGAAACACACCTGTGAGCTTCTGCATCGGCGCCCTTCTGGTAACTGGAAATGCCACCACACCTAGCACCAAATATAGTCAGATTTGTTTGGTGTTGCCCTGTAGAAATCATAATTTGATTTCATGGTGTAATGACTGTCAGGAGCAAGATTAAATTACAAGATGTCTTAAAGTTCTTTAACAGTTTTGCTATGATTGCAGGTGATCTTAGGGGATTTCAAATGGAAGTGGCTTTAGCTACATACAGCTGTAGCTACCTTCTCTCTCTCAAGCCTTCTCTGTATTCAAGCTAACAGCACATTAAGTAATTTTGAGGCCAGTTTATTTAAACCACTGCAATAAAAACAGCCTAAGCTAAATCAACATACGCCCCTTCTCCAACTGCTTTAAGAATGTCTACACAAAAGATTAGAATGTCTACACAAAAGATTACTTATGTGCCTGAGATAAGTCCACTTTTTACAACTGTATCAGCTAGCCTAACAAGAGATTTTATTTCTCCCTAAAAACCTTGCAGGTTACTTAGCAGCAGCTTATATATAAGTTGCTCTGTGACCAATGTAATTACTGAAGTATGTGTTCGATACAGTTTGGATTTCAGAGTGATCTAATATGTGGATTCTCTGGTATCTAATAAAGGCTGAATTCAAGTTCTGTTTTTTGTACCCAGCAGCCTACCTTTCTCAGCACTGCTGGAATTTAGCACAATTAAGACCTCTACCTCTTTCTCTAAATTTAGCTACAATCTACAACCAAGCACAAAAGCTGCTGGAATATACACACAGATA
>KZ507083.1:8460-20394 GCA_002844005.1 Limosa lapponica baueri | reverse complement strand
GCCCCATCCTCCTGACACCCACCCTCTAAGTATTTATAGGTGTTGATCAGATCCCCCCTCAGTCTTCTTTTCTCCAGACTAAAAAGACCCAAGTCCCTCAGCCTTTCCCCATCAGAGAGATGTTCTAGTCCCCTCATCCAGTGTGGTTTGTCTGCAAGAGATCCTTTGAGCTACCAAACTGGGAGTGACTGGGATGAGGAGGGAGAAGATGGGGGCAGCTGCTGGACTCAACGCCGGCTGGGACTGCCCCGTATCGGCCCTGGCTGGACCCTGCGTTGGCAGCTCAGGAGCTGGCAAGGGGACGTGCCGGCTCATGCCAGACACGTTCCCAGCTCCAGCAACACGGACTGCTCCGTCCTGCCCTTTGCTTCTCTCCCCTTCCCCTGCCTCCCCCGTGGATGGACTGCAGCTTTGCCTCCCTGACCCAGGGACTCTCGGGCCAAAACGAACAACACCTCACCGAAGAAGCAGCCATGAGCTGTGTTCTGTGCATAGCTCTGTTTAAGTGAAAACAACCGCCCTGTGCCAGTTTAAATACAACTCCCCTTCTCTTACTTATATAACATGGTAACCTTCTTTCAACAAATTTGCTTTATTCCTGGCCCAGCAAAGCGCTACAGAGCCCTTATGTTTCTTGGCCACAATGGCCAACACCCTCCGTGAAAAGCAAAGCTGTTTGGAGTCAACGCCGGGTACGTCTCGCTGGTACATGTCAAGGCTTACGAGAAACACGCCGTGCGTTAAGGACTGGATGTTTGCTGAGGGCAGGGGAGGCTGGCAGAAGGGGAGGGCTTTCTTCTGGCAGTTTTCTGCCTTGTGTCACTGCGTAGCTGGGTCCAAGAGGAGAAATGTCAGCACAACTCATGCTGTTCAGCATCTCCCAAGCAGGGTCTGCCCTCCATCCAGCACACCTTGGGTGGCCCCAGCCTAGGAACATCCCTGGTTCTTCCTTTCTCCAGCTGAACAAGGATCTCGGTTTCCAACAGGAAGGGGAGAATAAGATTTGGGTCCCCACAACATTAAAACTGGACCTGCATCCCAAGACCTTAACAAGAAGTCAGGTTTGGCTTCTAAGGAAAGTAGTGGAGAAAGGTTTGGGCTAAAAGCAGAGCTCCTCATCACCAAACCCAGGCAAATGATGTGAGATCCAAGGAGATCCACCTCCCTCCAAGCTCCTGCTTGCTGGGGTTTGGTGCCTGCTAAGCCAATGGCCGGACAGTTCCTTGAGTCAGCTGTTGTTTTGGAAAGGCGTCTTTTCAGCTTGATGTTTTCCAAGAACATCAGAGCTTTGGCAGGGGCCAAGCAGCAGTCTGAGGTTAACAAAACAACCTGGTGTAGACAGGCGCTCCAGTGCCTGGGAGAAGTCCTCAGTCAGCAGCTCGGTACGTGCCGCGGGGATCTGTGCAGATGCCAGGGATGTCCATTCCTCATCTTCCCGACCCCTTCCGGAGGCCAGGAACAGCTGATGTCCGCAGGAGGACAGTCCGTGAGATGCATCTGGAGAACAAAGTCTCCTAGGCCTGCCGGAGAGACAGCGATCGCCTGGCTCCCGCAGGCATTTCTCCACTACAAATGAAGTCTGCAGCCAAGAGCAACCTCGCCTACGTCCAACACACTGTCTCCTTCGGCAGTACTCGGCCTGCAACAGCAGCAGGCGTCTCAGGGGACAAGCCCGGCTGGAAATGTCATTAGCATGTGTCACCTCTGCCTGCTTGGAAGGATTAATCAGAACGAGGAGCTCACTTTTTAATGAGCCTTTTCATGGTGCGTTACTGGGGGAGAAAAAAAATACACACACACCCCCCAAGCGAAACAGATTTTCCAATAAAATTTATAGAGCATGAAAAGGGCTTCTGGAGCTAGGGTTCAGAGGTGGCTGGCCTTGTGTGTGTGGAGGCACCACCCTCCTCCTCCTCAGAGGATGAAAACAAAACCAACAAGCACAAAAATCCCAGGAGCAGATAACTGAAGTCACGTCCTTTGCTGGAACAAGTGAGTTGCCGTTGTTGGCAAATGACCCTTGGATGGATAAACTGAGCCCTGTGAGACATCTCTGTTCTGCTGGGTGGGCATGGGCCCACCACTATGGCCACAGGGGCTCAGCTCCTCTAGGAGATAACCCTACACCAGGAGCAGCCCCACAGGCTTTCCTTGCCTTTAAGTAGCACTTGGAAACCTCAGCCCAAGCTGGGCCATACTGTGCTGGGCACTGTATTGAGAAGAAGATGCTCATCATGGAGAGCTTACAGACATGGGGCACCAAGTGGATAAGCAAACTGTGGATGCAGTGAGAGCCCGCACGCCTTTCAGGCTGTGTTTTGGTAGCTGTGGGGGTTATGTCTGAGCTAGGCACACCAAATTCCCTTTCAGGGTCTTGGAGAAGAAGCAGCCACCTCTGGGGAGGTGCACCTCAACCTCGGGCAGGTGTCTGAGAGGGTGCCATGTCTGCAGGAGCCACTCTCCACCACCCTGGGTGAGATGCTTGGGCTCAATATCCCTCTTCCATCCCTGGGCAAGGGGCAGGAGTGTCCCCAGGTTATCATTCACTGGGGCTGGCAGCTTGAGGGGAGGGGGATCACCCCGTGCCAGGCATTTCCTTACCCCCTGGCTAGTCTCGGGGCAGAGCTGCAGCACGCAGGACCTCGGGAGCAAGCATCCCCTTGTGGGTGAGGGACGAGGGGGAAGGGAGATGGAGACTGGGGAAGGGGGAGAGGGATTTCCATGCCCGGTCAAGAGAACAAATTATTCTTGCATAGTCCACCCTTCCCTCCAGTAGCCAGTAATCCTTGCAACCATGACAGCCACTTCTCTTTGCCCCGGAGAACTGTATAAATCAGAGCAGAACAAAAGTCCTTTGCTGGGAGCTGGGCATGTGCGCTGCGTTTCAAAGGGTAGGCACATTTCTCTATAGATCTGCGTTCTCCAGGGACTGAGACTCTGACAGCAGAGAGATTAAGCAAAACAACCCACTCAACCTACCCTTCTCCAAGATCTCTCCATGGGTGGAACAAACCCATCACAGTCAAACCACAGGGCAGAGCCATAATTCACACTTGTTACTTTGCTTCTTAGTTGTTTAATGGCCTATTTTTCCTACTTAATGTTTTCAAAGTTTTGAGTAATAATTACATAGAATACAGGCTCCTTTGGCGTTAGAGCTGGAAAACTTAGAAATAATAAGGAAAAGCAAACCAAATGTACCAATTATTAGAGTCCTCAGGGAACCTGCAGAGCTCTAGTGAGCTGCATCCAAACCTTCAGAGAAGCCTTTCAAACTACATTCCTCGCTGGACTGGTAAACACGCACACACGAGCCCTCGCCCACACACCCAGAGTGAAAAGCCTTAAATCAACCCAACGATACCAGGCAAACTTTTCGAGTTAAAGCAACCGCAGCTTCTTTTGTTATTAGCAACGTCGATCTCCTGCAGGACAGTGCTGCTGACGGTGTCCGTCAGTCACAGTAGCAAGAGCCAGATTACGGGAGAGAGTGAGCACTGATTTCCTCCCTTGCTCTTACGGACCAAGATGTGTTTTCTTGCAACTTTTCTAAGCAATCAGGGCAGCAAACTCATTTCTTTTCCAGTTGTATTTGCACCAGTGGAGCCCTGGGCTCATGCCAGCTGAACGAGGTACTGAAAATAAGAGTCATGGGGAGTTTAAGCCCTTCTGCTCCTCAGGGGTTTCTTGGGAATGGGCTATTTTTCTGTGAGCTCCTAATTATACAGCTATTTGCATGGACAAATTTTGGCTTTTGGGTAGTGCCCTGTGTGCCTTCTTCAAGGCTTAGATGTTGGTGACGTGTGGGACTGTGATCTCCATCAGCTGCTGTGTCTCTGTGCCTGCCCCAGGGCCAGCAGGAGAACCTCTCCCTGCAGTCTGTGCCTGCTACCCCATCCCTAAGCTCCCCTACATCTCCTGCAGAAGACTGTCCTCGAGCTGGGGACCAGTGCCCACCTTGCTGACATTGCTGGAGAGGACATGAATATCCCTTAGGTGGCAGCTCTCTGCAGAGGGGACATGGCATTTTGGGCTAGAGACCCTCAAAAGGTTCCTTGAACCACCTTGGAGCCACCCAGCACCTCCACAGCCCTCCAAGCAGAGCAGACCCAGGGGCAACAACTGCTCTGCTGGCAGACTCTTCTACCATCCCAGATGAATGTAACTAAAAACCTGGCCTGGCAATGTCTTTGAAGGAAAAGGAAGTATTAAAGAGTAAAGAATGAACAACAACCACATGTGAACATCATTATTCATACAAAGAAGTGCCATCCCCAAAATCTGTGCCAAGAAACCTACTGCCATGAAGTTCCTCTGCATAGGAAATAACAAGGAATTGTGTAACTGCAGCTGTTGTCAGAGCATACGACCAGAGCTGGGAAGCTGAGTTATGGCTTTTGCCAACCTGCCTGGGTGTCAAACCTACGACTGGTCACACAGTATCTGTGCCTCAGACAGAAATCACAGGGGTGACCCTTCTGTTGGAGACTCTCAGAGGAAGCATTTTCGTTTTTCCAATGAAAAACATCTAAATGTAGTAGAAACATTTTTTTGGGTTTATTTCAGATTGAAATGGTTTCATTTGGGGTTTTGAAAGCCAAGCCAAGCCAAGCGTTTGGATTTCAAACAAAAAAGGGAAATATTTCTGTCCTGCTTGGAATTGCCTTCCTTCAGATAATCAGAAACTTCATGGAAAGGGAAGAATTTCCTGCAAGCATTCACATCCAATTTGAAACAGTAAATTAAAAGAAGTTGAATGTTTTTAAGCAGCTCCCTTATTAGCAGCAATGTAACTTCCTTCCCCCCAGCATCGGGACACAACCTCCCCTGCTTTGCCTGCCCTCATATCACTAACGAGTGGGTTAGTTTCAGTGTGCCCAGTTTGAAGCTGAATTGTCTCCAGCTGGTTTCCAGGGGAGCTGAGCACCCCCTTTCCCTGCCCACCCTGCCTGTGGCCTCGGCATCTCTGGGTCGGGGGCACCCGAGCAGGTATTTTGGTGCTCTGCTTTGCTTTCCTTCTCACGGCTGCACCTGGAGAGCATGGCCACAGGCACAGGAGCCTGGCTCAGGGTCTGCATCCCCCCAAAACTGGGGTTACATTCACAAAGAGACCCTGTTCCAAAGTGCCTTCAGCCTGCAGAGTGGGCATAAATACTATTTACTCTCTGCAAGCTCTGCATGAAAAATGATAAAACGAGGCTAAATCTCTGCTTTCTCTTTTTTTCCCCTTCTTTTTAATGTAGGGAAGGTAAGACTCCTGAGCCCTGGGGATTGCCTTTATTTTCTCTTTTATGATATTTACTAAAGACTTAAAGATGGGAAGAGGCAGAAGCCTATGGAGTGTATGGGCTGAGATGAAAAGGTCCCGGATCCCCAGCGGGATAGGAAGGCTTCCAACAGGAGGCACAAGCTGCTCGGCTTTGTTTCTCAATTCAAACATGGTACCATGCACAAAAGGAGGCGAATAATATCGCTCTCCCAGGCGGCGAGCCCACGCCTCGCTGCTGGCCATAATAATAATAATTCAAAACAAAAAAAGGATGCCAGCAAGAAAAATGATTTGGGATTAAGGGTTCCCGTGTCCCACCTGCTGGCTTGGGGTATTCTTCTGCTGAATAGACCTTCAGCTCCCCGAGACCTTGGGCACCCCGGGGCAGGGTCCATCCCTTTCCGGGCCACCATTGACATGCTGTGGGATCAAAATGCCTATGGAAAGATTCCTGGGGAGCTGATCGTGTGAATAAAAGGGCAACCTGTCAATGACTCTATGCCAGCACAAATGCTGGGGTTGCGGGGAAGGGGCAGCTCAGGTTTTCCTGCGAGGCAGAGGTTGGGGGGAAAGGGCAGCACAATGTATGCTAATGCCTGAGTTGACCAGGGCTGGGCAGCTTAATTCTACCCCAGGAGCTCCCTGTAATCTGCCATTATATCCCTCCTTTGACATGGCTTTCCTCTGCTTAATGGTCATCTTTGGGCTTTGCTACCAAGGAACAAGACTGAGCTGGCTGGCCCCTTCCCCAGCCCCAAGGTGTGCGGACAATGCTCAATTTTCTCCTAACAGCACAAATACAATGAGAGAGTCAAGCTAGACTTAGATGTCAATAGAACATCTAAACCCACCCTTTTTTCCCTACAGCCTCCCCTTGAGGCCACAAAATCTCTATCATCCACTGCATCCAAGGATGAGGAGCTCCACAGCTTGCCCACAGTGCAGGAGGAATGATGTCCTTCTGTTTGACTTGGATGAAGATCCCACCAGCTTCACTCGTCCCCTCCTGCACGAGGTCCCACATATTCCTGCAGAGCATCCCACCCCATCAGCATCCACCCGTCCCTGTGTCCCACTCCAAGTGGTGGTAGTGTCTCAAAGGCTGAGAAATGAGGTCCCCAGCTCCCCAGCCACGCAGACTCTCCCTGCCCCATTCACTGCACAGGTCTGCCTTTGCTGAGTGGGTTCAGGGGCTGTGAAACCCTCCCACCCACAGCCAGGTTCAAATCCTGCTGCAGGGAAAAGACAAGCAGCTGTTCCCAAGCCTCCTCCATGACCACTGGAGAAGCACCATCACCTGCATTGGCCAGGCTAGATGAGCATCATCAACTGCCTTGGTTGGCTGGAGGAACATCACCCCCTGTGTTGGTTTGGGCTGGAGAAGCATCACCACCTGCCTTGGTCAGGCTGGAGGAGCATTGCTGCCCTTCCTGGCTGGGCAGAAGAAGCACCACCACCCTCCCTGTCTGGGCTGGAGAAGCTTTGCTGCCCTCCTTGGCTGGCCCCAGAGCACCTTGGCAGGCTCTGAATGAAGGTCCTTGCTGGCCTCACCAAGCCAGAAGGTCAGTGGTGCTGACAAGGCGCCACGGCGGTATGGAGAGTAAAAGCTAAAACTGAAGCTGGAGGGAATGGAGCTCTGATTAAGGCTTCCTCAGAAAAAAAAACCACTCTGTTGAGTCTCTCAGCTGGCTTGGAAACCTCCGTGGGCCACCAGGAGAGCTGTGCCCTTTGTGGTTTGTACATCAGGCGCTGCTCGGACCCGTCGCTCTGATTACCCTTGGCACGGTGGGAGCGGCGCAGGTAGCCCAGGGCTGGCATTTTCCCTTCGGGGCTCTGCCCTGCTCCCACTGCGATCAATGGGGATGCTTCAATTAACTCCAAAGAGACTGCCATCAGCTCTCCCATCAGCTTCACCCAGCACGGAACAAGCCCTTAGAAGCCCATAAATAAATAACAGCGGTTTTATACTGTTTTGCATCAAAGCTGGTGGGATTTTTAACTCATTAACAGCCATGCCCTTCGTTTGCCCAGCATATTGCATGGGCACTGAGCACTTAATGGCAAACAACAAAAGGGATCCTCCCACAACTTTACACGGTGAGATTCCACTTCTGCACATGGGAAGCTGTGGGTGACACCTCCACAGAAGGGGAGGTGTTCTTTCAGAGAGGAGCCACCATTTGCAGGGAGCTTCAGCCCTGCCCAGGGCAGAGGGTTATGGGGCACCTATAGAAAAATTCCCCGTGAGGCAGCTTCAGCGCCCAGCTTGGCCCCCGTTGCAGGCTCTGGTGTTCAGGATCCAGGCAGCTCTTGGATCCAAGGCTGGCCAGGTGGAGAACCGGTATAGGGAGGAGTGGGGAAGGCCAAGATATAGGGCTAAGCCTCTGTCTATAGGAATATATCTATCTCTATAGGGAGCTGTGGGGTCCTGCTGGGGCAAAGCCAGGGAGGGAAGGAGCTGACAGACGCACTGACAGACACTGCACTGAGGGGTGCTTTCAGCTGGGCTGGGGTTTCCTTCCCTTGGAAGGATGTGGCCACAGAGCTCATTTGTTCAGGCAGGGGTGGGAAACGCCGCAGCCATGTCACCCTGTTACAGACCAGCACAAAACGATGTCCATGAGATTGCCTCCTCCTGCCCTTGCCACCATTGCTTTCCTCCTGCTCCAGCAGAAACATCCACTGTTTCTCACAGACAAATTATCCCAGTCAAACCAACCTCATCAAGTACAAACCAGGAATGAATGCAGCCAGCAGAGAGAGAAACAGACACCCACGGAGGGGCTGGAGGAAACAAAGACACCCAAAAGTCACTGGGAGCCATCAAACACCATTGGCAACTTCCTGAACATGAGTGTCTGTGCTTTGGCTGTTAATAATTTAGGAGGTGCTTTCAGCTTTCAGGATATGTGGGAACCTCACATATCCTGTGCTTTGTACCAGTATTCAGAAGGCAGAATTTTTCCTATTTAAAAGATATTCGTTTCTTCCATAGCTGTTTGAGGGTAAATGTTTGAGCTGGAACACTGTCTTTGGTGGTAGCACCAAGATACTGCTCTTCCGGCAGGAACTTCTGAACCAGCTACCAAAATACAGAATCAGAGGGTGTCCCACCCTGCTAAGTCTCATCCTTTCTGTCTGCTGAGGGCTTTTGCATAGATTCAAAGACTCTGAAACACCACAGTGAACTCTAGGACTAAATCAAAAGGGAGAGTCCCCCACCACATGTACATCAACTCCACAAGGTCTAATGGAACCACAGCAAAAGTATCAGTCAAAAAACCATCACCTGCCTCAGTTTAAAGATTTAGGATGAAAGAGAATCAGCCTCAACACTAAGGGCACTTTCATCCTATTTGCAAAGACTTTCCTGGTCATCGCTTCATATGGGAAAGGGCTGGATTTGCCGCATTTCTTTGAAGAGGTACATCAAAAGGCATTGCCAAAGAACACAATTTGGGGGCATTACAGTCACAATACAACATTGCATCACTCATCAATTATGTGTCAAAGCCCAGCTGAAACACAGCTTTCAGTACGAGACCGTGATGAAGTGACAATCTCGCCCACATCTATGAAGAAGGTCTGCACCGCATTTATCTCAGCGAGAGCCAGGAGCCTCTGGTAATTTTGCTTAATCTTTTATATGGGGTTCTGAATTTACAAGAGATTCAGTCTGACTATCTGGCCAGAAAGGGAAACCGTGGCATCCTTTGGGTCCTTCTGTTCTGCGGTGTTGTGACAATCTCCACAGCATCTCCTCGGACTGGTAATTCCGATGCTCAACAGGGTGTTGAATTTGGAGTTGTCTAAGAGGTTTCAGTTCTCTGTCTGGCATTACTCCCTCCTGCAGGGTTGGGAATTGCTGCAAATTTTATTTTGTTTTGAAAGAGGGTGGTTCTTGACTCCCGTTTGCTTCAAGTCTCCAGCTGCTTTCCTCACGGCTTTACAGCGCATGACTTTTATGGGCTTGTGGCACCAAACCCAGGACCTCCTGAACCCTGGTCATGCTTGGTCATTGCGATCCCCAAATCCAACCCTGAAAGGAGAGACCCAGAGCAGGGAGAGGGGCAGGATGGCCTCTCACAGTGCACTCCCTGTTCCTGCTCTCCCAGTGTTTCTCTTCTCATAGGGCGCCTGCACTTGAGGTTCTGCACTTCATCTCGTTCATAAAACTGATGCTAGGCAGAATACTTGGCTCAGCTGGAGCGTGACCCACAGCTATAAATCTGCACTGCTCCCCCCACTTATACCCCCACGGAGCTGCTGTCACTGCCCATTTTGGGTTGAAAAACCAAACATGACATTTCCCAGGTGCAGATGTGTTTGTCTCCCCTCCCTTCCAGACTTCCTTGGCTTCTCTCTCTTTTTGAAGAGAAAGAGATTTAGCAGGCTCTCCTCCTGGATGGAAACATTGAGGCAATGGCCGGGCTGGGCCAGAGGGACTGATCTGACACCTGGGGGACACAGCTGGCTGTGGCACTCCAGCCACCCCATCAACCATCCAGGCTGACGAGCGGGGCTGGAGGTCTTCCCTTGTCCCAGGAGGACTCCAGAGGAAACAAGCTTTCCCCTATCCCAGCACTGAGGTGGTGGGGAGGATGGGGAAGGTCTCCTGGTGCTCACTGGCTGCAAGAAGAGCTTTGTGGAGCAGAGAAATGGGTTGTGAGAGGAGGATAGTGGGGAAAAGATCAGACAAGGTGGGAAGCTGATCTTGTGGCAAGACACTACACTGGGCTCCAGTGCTTCTGCCCTTCCTGCATCCACCCCTTACAACCACTAATCCAGTCTCTGCTGCTCAGCCCTATGGACCAACGCTCTTCAGGGAGATAACATGCTGGGACCATGGCATAAATGGAGTCTAAGGGACCTTGCAGCCTTTTGACCTGTATGAAAGGGTAGACAAAATGCAGCACAACTGAGGATCAAGTTTTTGGACTCCAAATGGTCACAACTGCTTGTAAGCCCCTATCCAATACCAGTTAATTCATATAAAGAATTTGAAAATGTCCCAGATGTGTGATCCATAGAAGTAAAAGCCATTAAACCACTATTACTATTAATCTGCTACTAAAACTAATTACAAGGATGCCACCTTTGGTTCACAAACCCCTAAATTACAGAGAATACACCATCCAGCTACAGCCACATGGTTGCCCCATACTCAAACACGTCCCACGGGGTCTGGTGCTGCTCAGGTTGGAAACAGGTCCTTTTTTCTGACCAGTATGGCCAGTCTGAGTGACAGTTACAGAGCCTGAGGCTGGGATTCATCCCCACTTACTGCTGGCATTTTAACTGGTGCCCATTTTAGGTGCCTGGCTGCCCTGGCCTTCATTAGGAGGATTTCCAAGAAGGAAATTCAGAGTGCAAGGGGAAATAGCTTCCCACTTCCCAACCAACATGTCCATGATCCCGCAACCACATCACCATAAGCACAGGATGGTAGCCGTCATTTAAATGAGAGTTACCTGGAGATGGTAAGCCCCGACAACACATCACTATGAGCTTTCTAGAAGAGCCTAAGCTGAGAACTCCCAACTGCAAAACGGGGACTGCAGGTTCTTGGGTGAAGGCAGCAGTACTGATCAGCCTGGAGTAGTGTCCATACAACATACTCTGGCTGGCCATGTGTCCCCCTGATCAACTCAAGAGGACAGAAGCATTCCCAAACCCCGCTCCTGAGGCAGCCCTGTGTGACTTTTATAGCTTATTGTCTACTCGAGCGCCAAATTTTCTTCTATCTCAGTGCTCTGTGGAGGTGGGTCTTATTTCTGCAGCTGGTGCTAGAAGACTCCTTTTCAGATTACACAGTGATAAGAGGTGACTGGGGCTTGTTATGACATTGCTTAACAAGCTGATGACATTTTTACGAATGAAGAAAGTCCCAAGACAATTAAAGTTGTTGATCCTTCAGAGATGCCAGGACTCTCCCCTGACTAACAAACCCTGCTCACATTTTTCTCAGCAGATGAAATCTGTGCAGTACACTTCCTCTTCCTGCCCTCCACCAAAATTGTCCTCTCCTTCTGACCAGCCTGAAGTCAGATGTGGGAATAACCTCGCTTTCCTTTAGGTGGGAAATTTTGGCTTCTGTCACATAGGATGGGCAGCTCCCAAAATACAGGTGTGCGTGGCACTGTGGATGGAAGCCTCCCAAGCTGGGATGGGAGAGCAAGACTGGATATCGGCTGATCTTCCATTAAGGTCAGGAGAGGGATGCGGGATGAGGTGTGCACAAAGGCACTACTGTGTGTGGCTTTGCAAGAGCCAATCCTGCCTCCTTAACGGATAAGACGGCTTTGACAGAGCCAGTTAAGTGTGCCAGGGGTATATGGAGACTTTGTGAGGGGCTTTTCTAAAATCCCGCACAAGAGGCTGTTAAGGAAACCTGGTAACCAGAGGATAAGAGGCAAATTCCCATCTTAAAACCAGCCTCGGGAAGCAGAGACAAAGAGTTTGAACCCAGCAAGGCTTGGCATACGGGGAGGTGAACAGCGCCCGGGGCGCAGTCATAATTAAAAATAATAACATTGAGCACTTTCAAAGCACTTGGTAAACATGATTAACTAATTAGTCAACTCTTTACTAATTAACCAGTCACAGGACTGGTGTTGCTCAATATGTTTAATGATCCGGAGAGCGGCTGAATAGCCGGGGGCAAC
>KZ507082.1:99701-114895 GCA_002844005.1 Limosa lapponica baueri | reverse complement strand
AAACAAAACCACCCACATCACTGTTTATTGATAAAGCTCTAAAAATAACAAAACTGCAGTTGAAAAAGCACAGCAGCACAGACAGAAATACAGTGTGTGTAGTAAACTCAGGGTGCAAATTATCAAAAAATGGCAAGCAGGCTAACATTGAAGAGCATGTTAAAAAGTGAAGCAGAAAACTATTAGAGGAATCTGTGAGAGACATACAGGTGTCTGCAGCTTTTCATCTGTAATGAAAGAAGCTCAGAAAAAGTTACTTTGTTTTTACTGATTAGCTTCATCCTCTTAAAAACAGAAGGTGACATTTTTAGAGAGTGTCTTCAAGGGCAGGAAACTAGTATTATACTGAGGGAATACGCACAAGGTTTTAGGCATGTAAGCCACCTTCAGATCTCAAACAGAAACAGCAAATTTCAGACTCTGTCTATCCTTACATCATCGTGACTCTTACACCATAGGGTGAAGCAGTCTAAGCGAATCAGAAAATCTTCTGGATGTGTCTCTCTGCTTATGTTCAGTGGGGATCGTTTTTAACTTCCTCTGCCTCAACCAGCCATACCATAACGAGACTAGGGCTTGTTTTTTGTCCCCCAAGGAAACAGCACGTTGCTTTAATGATTCCAGCCAGTCAGTAGACCTTTCATTTGACCAGCTGCCCTAAACTGTGCTATCTGAAGGTAGGAAGTCAAACAAAAAAAAGACCCATGTTCATGGTCAGGCACCCCCCTACCTCATACCTTGTAGGGCCCTGTAGTGCAACCTAGGACTGCCTGTCAGTCAAAATGTGTTTAAAAACGTTATTCTATTAATATATGACAACAGTCTTTTAGGGGATGCTGATTCTGATCCCATTTTAAAAAGTGACTGGGAACCTCCCTACCCCAGCTGACTGCAGTGGAAGTAGGACAAAGCTCGTTTACCTACACAGATTTTTCAGTCAGCAAATCATTGTGCGCGTGAATAAAAGGCCACCCACCTCCAGGAAGCTACCACCACAGAAAATTGAAATAAGTAAGCAGAAGTCTTGCCCCCTTCCTCTTCCCTCCAAATAAGAGGACCCCCACACCTAACACGTTCCCAAATCTGCTGTGTTTCTGAAATACCTTGTCCTGCATCTTTCATTTTCTACAGCAATGCCTTAGGTTATGCCTTAATGCCTTTATACTCTCTGCAACCCGAACTACTGAATTAGAAGGGGACCCCACGTTCTTGCAGTATCTAACTCTTGGTTCCAGGTACATCTCCAGTGTCCTCTTCCAAGACTATAAAGATTATCCTTTTTTCAGATTTTAAAATTCTTTGTACTAGATGTCATTCTGCTACCCAGCTGGCTTCCTCCTATATTTCAGAGAGGATTTCATCTGTCTTCATTCTAGACAGAACAAGTTTATGGCTCCTTGGACTGCATGCCTCCCAGGTAATGCAAACCAGACTGATCAGAGGCAGTATTTCTAAGAATGCAATGTGTCTTATCTGAATGCTCATATCTGAAAGGCACTGTTGTCTCCACCTCCCCTGTGCTGATAGCCCACAGGTTAGTTTTGTGCTTTATTTGTCCATTAAGGAATTACAGCTGCCTCCCTTCCTCCCAAAACTCACTAGAAGTTTTGTTCTGCGATGAGAACAGATTCTTCCCTTCACTGAGGAGAGTTTGAGAAGCCGGGGAGTAGGACAGCATTTCCAGGGCTAAATATGGAGCCACTTACCTCTTGGAAATGCATGAGGTACCTTTAGTATTATCTATTAGTAATCTTTATTATTAACTATTCTTTATTATTATCCTCAATAGAAAAACATCCCGGCAAGCTTTAGGAAGCTCCCCTCTAGTGCAGACCCCCTTGCAAGAAACATTTGTGCCAGAATGGTACATACCTGGTCTATAAGCACACAAAACTGTGCTCTTAATGTCAGTTTGCTGACAGGACTAGCTGAACATGCTTCTGTTTCTTAAAACCAAGAACAATGCTGTACATTTAAATGACTTCACGATGACTGACAAACGCTTCTTGTGTAGAATTGGCTTGATTTAAAGGTGGCAGAATCCAGGATCATGGTTCAGTTAAACAAGATACTTGAAAGGACGAGCATGCACTTGGCTTAACTAGATTCTTAAGGAGAAGCAATCAGGAGAAGCAATGTATGATGTATTTCAAGATTAAAGTAGGACCAACAAGCAAAATCTGTGGTTGATATGCAAGACCTCTATGCTATTAATTGCAAAGCTCTTAGTTAAAAGACTTAGAGAACATAGGCATACAAGAAATTTTTTAATCTTTGCTTTGAAAGGTGACATTTCTAGAGGTGATGGCTGCTTACACCTCTTCCCGCTGTGATTGACAGCTGTAACTGGATCAAACCCAGTGGTCCAGTACTGTCCAGGACAAAGTCAGCAGCTTCAGAGGAAACATCAGTAAGCCCTGCAACAGGTAGCAGTGGTCAAGTCTGCCAAAAGACTGACGTTTGCTTGCAACGTTTGTTAGCTAGAGCTTGGCTTTTGTCCTGCAACACAAATGGGTGCACTTGGGGAACACCCCCAAAGATCAAATCCAAGAGAAATTCCAGTGCATCCCGTCACCACAGCTACAACCAGAGCAGCCAACACAAATTCCTGGCCAAAGCAGACACTAAAATATCTGCCAAGTTCCACTGAAGTTCAGCTGTCTTTTTTTTTTTACCCTATGTGCACTTCCTTTGCAGTCTTCCCCAGTGCTAGTTAAGGACACTTTTCATGAAGTGAAATTATTGGAGTAAAATTAACAAATGTAAGGGCGAAGGCAGTTGCAAGGCAAGCTGTTCTGCTCATGCAAATTCCCCTTGTACAGAGTTAGTTGCATTTGTTAAAAGGACTTTGAAATGGATAAGTATTTTCCCCAGTGATGGGGGTGCACCCTTAAGCTGCACTGAAATTCAGATGTCTTTTTCAACTGACCTTAGGGCATCATCTGAAGAGTGACTCAGAGCACACAGAGGCTGAAATAAGGAGGAATTACTGGCTTTCCATAGGGTTGCTCATCCTAATTCTATTCTCAGATACCAGGGATTACTCATGCTCTTCAGAACATATTGCTGGCATCCTGCCATGCTGCTCAGCAGACACAAGGGTCTCAGAATAAAACCTTGTAGCCAGGAAGGCAGGATGTGGCAGCTGTTGGCTAGCAGAAGCTTGCACACCACCAGGACAGTGCAAACTGCACATACATTACAAAACATAAGCATGCTTGGTCCGGGCACCCTGCAGCACTTTTTCAGCTAAAATCCAGGCAAGCTACTTTCAGGAGCAAATTGATTTGTCTCCAAGAGTTGGAGTAGCTTATATGTTACTCTGGGGGGAAAAAACCCAGCTGAAAAGGAACAAACACACATACTTAAAATAGAAGAACCACTGTTGCAGAAGAAGTGAAGAGAATCATAGAAGAAATGGTTACTGGGGGAAGGAGTAAGGAGAATATCTACCCCACCCAAAAAAAGAAAAAGAAAGTTGGAAAAAGAATTACTTAGATTGTTGCCTTTCTACTTTTTTAAATTAAAGACATTATCATCTCCTGTGTTTCGGGATTTTAAAAGTGCCTTAACATGATTGTTTGGCTTTTCTGAAATAGTCTCTAATTATTTCTGATAATGTAAATAAATTGCTGGTATTTTCTATAAAGTGATTCTTTCAAAACCATTAATGTTTTTACTTCTAGGGTAAATCCTTCTCACCAACTCATGTTCCACCCAGCTGGTCTCCAACTTGTCAAATGTCAATACATCGTTAGTCAACAGAAAGGAATACACATTTACATGACACAATTCATTTGCCCTAATTTGGACATCTAATGTGCAATGAGATGAGTCATGTCCTAAAAGTGCCCATTAACTGAAAAGCTCCTGGGTGTCTAGCTCTGCTACGGACAACTACATTGTACATGGGGAAGGTTAGGTGAAACAAATCCCAACACAGGTTTCTGAATTTCTTTTACTTTTGAAGGAAATGCTGCCAAATCTCATGTTTTCTGTACTCTAATGTTCAGCATTATATCCTGTTTACTTGCCACCTACCTTACAAAATACCTTGCAGTCAGAAATGGGAGCCACATTCTTCATTGTTACTTGAGCATGTTAATTTCAGTAAAGGTTGTTTCAGGTCAATAATATGTCCTCCCTTTTCCTATATTTTTTTCTACACAAAAAATCCAACTAGGGACAAATACAAACATTTTCCTTTATAAATTGTTTCCCATTTAGTGTTTTAACCCTATCTCAAAATTCAGTATTTCATACAAGGTTTAATTCATTACAATTTCCAGAAAATTCTTTTTTCTTAATGCTAAAACTGAAGATAAACATACACCCTCTTTACCTGGAACTTGTTCAAAAGGCCATTTTAAGTCAACAGATGCTGGGGAAAGCCTTTGTTATTTTTTGGTGGGGAAACAAGTTCTATGCAATTTTTCATTCTACTTTACATGTATCACTACTACATGTTCACTTTATGCACATATTTGATTTAAATGTATGCTTAAAGTCCCTAGGACTTATGTGTGTTGAAGATTTTCCAAAATCAACAGCAAGTCAACATAGTCTTAAGTGGAAAGTCACATACCTCTTACGTTGTTATGCTTTTCCTATGTCTCATTCCTCTAACGTTTGTATTAGGAGAAAAAAAAGCAACTGAAGCCAGTAGAAGTAGAGGTGTGAAAAACAGATCCAAGGTTGAAAACAAGTTTGTTTTGTGCCCACAGGACAATTGCACTCCTGAAAATCATCAGACTGAACAGGAGAGGCAGCAATTCATACTTACAAGTAGGACTTTTCTCACTGTCTACACTGCAGTGACCTTAGGCTTGAGAAGAGCTATGAGGTACTTAACTAAAAAACACTATGGGATTAGAAGGAGCAGTTTAGAAACACATCTAAAAGAAAAGCATTTTCTAGAGCTAATTAAATGCTAGGTTTTTTTTTTCTCTTTTGCCATCCCTCCTCAATTAAAAGGTGTGACTTCAGGGACTCTTTCTATTTAAAGGATGTCTAGGTGATATTACAGGAGAGGGAACAGAGATAATAAATCACACAGCAGCTGTTGAAATAATATTATCCAACCTGTAAAGACATTTTTCCAAATCACTTCACACATTCGTCACTCCACCAGTATTGCATCTGCATAATGAGTTACTCCTTACCTTTCCCCTCCGGTGTGGCTTCTTACGAACCGCCTACACTGGAGCTACGATTCCAACTGCACTATGAACTCTCTGCGAAGGAGAACACAACTCAGCTCCAGCAAAGAAAATCTATAAAACCTGTAGACAGCTGACTACGGAAAACTGTGGCTTAGATGGTGAAGCATATCTCGACCTAAGGAAGAGAAAAGGTTTGAATTTACCACTAGTTTAACCGTATTAAGAAAAATTAGCATAATTAGAAAGGTTACCCAGTTTTAGTAATTTGATAAGTCTTTCTTCAGCAGCCTAGAAAGCAAAAAGGGGTATTTATGTCACCTTTCTTCGCAACAGCAAGTTAACAACTTCTTAAGGAGCAAGAGCAGCAACTACAGCATATTTTCTTGATCCATTCAGGTGTGGTTTCAGATCTGGTTTATGAAACATGAGCCATAATTCTATCAAAGCTTATCTCTTCCTGGAGATGGGCTAGGATAACATATCCATATTGACTCTACATCTATCAAAGGCTGATGAGGAATGAATACCATTAAGCTGTCTGTCTGACCCTGCACAGGAAGAAGAATGGCCATTTGCTATATATGATTCATTGTAAAAGAAAAAAAAAAAACCGAAAGAAAGAAAATCAGAAATGCTTTCTGGAGGCTCCATGCTGCCTCATTACTTTCCTGTAGTCAATATTTAAGTAAAACCAATAGAGAATGCATATATGTAGTTTGGACTGAAGAAGTTCACAACTTTGATGACTTTCAAATCTCCATTAATTCCCTTTTCACTGATCTCAAAATCAAATATTGCTGCAAATGCATCCCGAAAGACACATTGGCTTCCCCCTGCCCCCCATAAAAAAAAACAAACAACAACAAAAAAAACCCAACATTTAGCTAACCCTGAGACGAAAGTTTTCTCTCAATGCAACTGCAAACTATCCTTTCCAATGAAACAAAACAGACTTCAAATCACTTTATAAATTACAACTGCTGGTACAGGGTCCATTTGAGTGAGAGAATTTCAAACTCAGACTGTTGAAAAGCAAACTCATCTACTTCTACTGACAGAGTGCCACCCTTTCAGTAAATCAGGCCATACATTTGAGCCATCTCCCTGGCATAACCAGGGAGACTGAGATTTTCTTAGAGGAGATCAGCCCCTGGTGGACCAAGAGATCATTGTGTTGTCAGGAGATCAGTTCAAGGAAGTTTGCATCTCCACACGGTGCTAGCTGTTCGCTCTCACCAAGGCTGGAGATTTCTGTTACCTTTTTGTGTGTCGTTTACCAAATCAACTTTCTGCCTGGCCATACTGTAACTGAGTGTGGTGGGTTAGCCTTGGCCAGCTGCCAGACCCCTACCCAGCTGCTCGCTCGCTCCCCCTCCTCAACAGGACAGGGGGTAGAAAATAAAATGGGGATGAGGAATGGGGATTGCGGTAAATCTGTAACAGTCCCTCTCTGCTCCTCCTTCCTCCTCACATGGTTTCCTGCTCCAGCGTGGGATCCTCCATGAGCTGCAGTGTGGATATCTGCTCAGACATGGTTCTCCATGGGTTGTAAGGGGACAACTTGCTTCACCATGGTCTTCTCTATGGGCTGCAGAATAATCTCTGTTTTGGTGCTTGGAACACCTCCTCCCTCTCCTTCTTCACTGACCTGGGTGTCTGCAGGGCTGTTTCTTTCAATTTTTTCCTCACTCCTGTCTCTCAAAACTGCTACGCAGCATGCTTTACCCTTTCTTAAATGTATTCCCACAGAAATGCCACCAGCTTCACTGATGGGCTCGGGTTTGGACAGCAGTGGGTCTGTTTTGGAGCCAGCTGTGTCTGGCATGGGGACAGTCCCCGATCTCTTCTCACAGAAGCCACTCCTGCAGCCCTCCTGCTACCAAAGCCTGGTAGTTAAAGCAAAGTCCAATACACTGAGGAAGTTAGATATGATCATCCTTTGAGTGTTTAGACTATAAACTTTTCCTCCCCCTCCTCCCCACATTACCACTGGTTTGTTTGTGAAGTAAAAAATTTAAACAGACCTAGTTCCAACCACAGCCTGCTAACCCACCATGTAACTGATGGGATTAAGGAAAAAAGAATAAAAAAAAATCTGTGATTCATTCTACAGAGAATGTAAACCATGACCAGAAAGCACTTTATGGAAGTGGATTTTAGCAGTGTATGCACAGCTTTGGATAAGCATTAACACAACTTTTACTGAAATGAGATCTGAGGCTTCACAGACCCGAACCAGTAGCAATCCCTGCCACTGGCACAAATCCCACATGAGGCTGGGGAACCACACCACCCCTTCTTCCAGAAGGGCTCAGCAATAGCAACCAGTGCTTCTGGTCTCCTTCAGGCTGGCTGCTTCCCTGCTCTTCCCCTTGAAGGCCAACCACAGGTTTCTTCTAGCACTGAAGGCAGAGAGTTCTCTTTAAGGTGTAGGAGACATTATTGTAAAACTCATTCATGGGTACTCAAGTAGGGGCAGCCACTGCTGTGTTTCTGAGCCTCATGGGCTTTGGTCCTCAGTGGGGACGGAATATACTATACCATGCCAGGATATCACCTTTCCTCTTCTAGTGACAAGTGAGGGTAAAGCAAAAAGTGAAGGCTTGTAACAGCTCTTCTCTTTACTGCGCTTTGGGGGACAGTTAGAGAAGCTCCCATAAAAGAGGGTTTCCTCTCCATTCCATAGGTAAGATTTCCCTAAAGTACCTGAAACTTTGTTTCTTTGATTCTATGTTACACTGGGTAGTTTCAGGCTCACCATAAGGTAGAGGACTGAGAGAAGAAAGGAAAACCCGATCACTTCATCAATAACTAGGTCCAGTGCCAGGCCCTGCCTTTAACTTAACCTTTGCAGTTGTGCTTTTCATGACCTTATTCATAAATCTATGATAATTTTTGTAACTACCCCTATCTGTCACAATGTTAGCAGCAGGTGCCAAATGCGTATGCACTAAAACAAATACCAAGTAGCTTTGCATTTAGGGCAGAAAAAAAAAAAACTTAAATGAAATTCTCTCTCCAGGGACCCAATCATCCTGCCAGTTTAAGTTGCAACACACACCTGATGAAATGATTGTGCCTCAAATTAAGCCTTCTAATTTGTGTATAAAACTGGGTCACAAAGCTTATTTTCTCTTCCCCTCACCCCCCTTCACAGCTCCTATACATGTTACTGCACTGTATTACACAGAGCGAAAAAATATGCTGAAGGGCAGACCTTTGTAGATGGTTCTTCAGCATATCTACGCTGTGTGTTACAAGTACAGCTTGCAGCCAACTTGAAATCTGAATCAAAACAAAGTGTATTTTACAGAGGTGCCCTTTGAATCCACTATTGCTACGCTGCTCACTAACCCTAATGCTATCAGTCCTTACCTCCTTTTTTTTTTTTTCTTTTTCTTTCCCCTCTTCCCTAGTGTCACCAGCATCACACAAATCCTGTGGGTGTTTTTTTTTTCAAGTGTTTCTCAGTCCCTTGAGTTATGCAGGCAGTTTCCAGACCGGAGTTTATAAGCTAACTTAACCATTGCTGTTATTCTTTTGCAAAATGTCCATTACAATATGCAGTAGTCACAGAAGATTTCTGCTTTCTTCTCCTCCAGGTAGAGGTAGGAAAAAAAAAAAACAATTCTTTTAAAAATAGATCTAAAGTAATCTGTACTTATTTAGAAGAAGTATCATTATACTGTAAACTGGGAGATAAAACATTTGTCACACTTACTGACAAAGCTCCCCAGCTGAAGTCTCTTATCACTCAGCCATCCAGACTGATGGTTTTATCCCCCCAACAGATGTTCCAGCTGCTCAGGTTAGCAGAATACTCACGTGCATCCCTGCCCAA
This sequence comes from Limosa lapponica baueri, assembly GCA_002844005.1. Lineage (NCBI taxonomy): Eukaryota > Metazoa > Chordata > Aves > Charadriiformes > Scolopacidae > Limosa > Limosa lapponica. Next base: position 105,892 of record KZ507082.1, on the reverse strand, counting down.
CAGCAGCAGACTCAAGCTCTTGAAAGTCACCATCTGACACCAGGAACAAAAGGTCAAACCATAGTCTAGACAGAAGCTGTAAACTGGGATGCTCAAAAGCCATCAGTCTGGCAGAACGAAAGAGGAACCTAGCAAGGCTTTTGCAACAGATTATGTGCAAAATCAGCATTTTATCAAATATAACCCCTCCCCCTTAACTATAACAAACAATATACATAGGTCAGATTTTTGGTCCACAAAATTCTTTATAATTTCATAGCTGTTTATGCATTTTAGTTTATAAAAAAAATAATAGCACTGTTTTCTCTCCTTTTTTTTTTTTCTCTCTCCGTAAGGTACTCAGTCATCTTATGTTAGGAAACCAGATCCAAAAGCACAAGTCAAACACTCTGAAGATCTACCTTGATGTAGGCAGGATCAACTCAACAGAAGTCACCAGAGATTCATTTAAACCTAGGATTAAACTCAAGTCTTCTGTCTGGAAATATCAAACTGAAAAGCCAGGGCAAAACAGAGAATTAAGCTATACAGCTATTGCACTTCCATTCTTTTTTCTTTCCAAACCCATCACAGCACTGCTAGTGTCATTCCCAAGAGTAGTACAGGCATCCCAGGCAGATCTCTGCCACTTTTTATTTTACCTCCTCAGGGCCCAGATTTCACCCCACCTGTTGCATAGCTCACAAATAGAATAGCAACCTGAAGGTGATGAATGAAAAATGCAGCAAAACATTCAGGATTTACACTCAGCTAGTGCCTCGTCATGTTTCCACTTGCTAAGCTCTACTGTGGTGTCATGGAGCAGAGTTGATCACCTTCTGCATTTTGCTACATAGCTCTAATATGCATGCAGCTCCTATGCCCCCTGCCTACTTTGATTACTCCTGCTTTTGGCAATTAACACCAGGAGATTAACAATTGGCTCCAGGACAATTGACTCTGGAGGCAATTAGCCTCTTACAGGCACCTCACTAGTTGCCAATTTCATAGAGGTGAGAGGTGCAGGGGCTATTAATGAAATGCATTAGGAAGAAATAACTGAGCTGTCAGTTAGTCTTGGGTCTCATCCATAATTCTGCTTAAGAACAAATGCTGTAATTCTACATCCCATGTGAATCACAGAAGGCTAAGTGAAGTCACCTTAGAAAGGCTGCTTTCCTTTGCCACAAATAAGGGATGCATTGGATGCTCTCGTTATGGTAACATGCATTTAAAACTTTCCCCGTTTTATACAAATTAGGTGGCAGTGAAGTGAAATGACAAGGACGTGGCTGTGCCAATTTGAAGTCATACCGTTCCTGTCTGACTTCTAAAGCACTGAGTAGACACATCTCTCTTGCCAGTCTCATGTTGTGTATAAAAACAGATATCTTCACAGATGAGTTTGCAACGTTTGCAATGCTGTGGTCAGTTCATAACCAAATCAAAAAATACATGAGCTGTTTGAGAAGCAGATGGTCTACTTGAGCCATTTAAACAGCAACAAAAAATGTAAGATTTTTCTGGTTTTTTACTCTTTGTGCTAAACCACGAGCTCACTTCAGCAGTCCTTAGCTATTTGAAACTTTATTTGTATTGGTAGGAGTTGCGTGGGCCTACATCCTTTGAGAATAAAGAAGATGGCTTCCAGGTTTTCACGGTTCAGAGAACAAAGAAATACATTCCATTCAGTAAATCCTTGTGTTGGAAAACCAGGTAATGTAAAAGTAACACAGTGCTACCACAGCTGTATACCAGGAGCTTCTGGGGAGTAAATCTGTGAAAGGAATTAGGCATTTTATCCCTGCAGAGGGATCCTCATGCTCCCAGGGGAGAGAGAGATGCTCAAGACTGATAAGGAATAGAGGGTGCTGCGGGGGAGGCTGCATCTTACATCTTGTCCCTTTCCATGACTTCATTTTGCGGCTATATGTCCACCTGGGATTCACAGCCCACAGTTAAGTATATTGTCAAATCATAACACTAACAAGCCCTGCAGCCGGGACTGCAGTTCAGCTCCAAACAGCAGGGTTGGAAGTCTCAGCCCTTCATCAGTTTGTCTGTGAGGACAGACAGTAGGAGACAGTGTCACAAACCTTATTAAAGATAAACAGCTTCCACTGCTCTCTGCTTGTCCACCGTACCAGTCATCTCATTGTAGAAGTCTACAAGGTTGGTTAAGCATGTTTTCCCCTTCATAAATCCATGCTGACAACTCCCAATCACCTTCTTATTCTTCATATGTTTGCAAATTGTTTCCAGGATCAGCTGCTCCATTACTGTCCCAGCTCTTGAGGTAAGGCTGACCAGCCTGTAGTTCCCCGGATTGTCCTTCTTGCCTCTTTTGCAAATAGGAGTGTGATTTGCTTTCTTCCAGTCTTCAGGAACCTCTGCTGATCAGTATAACCTTTCAAAGATAATCAAAAGTGTCTTTGGAGAGACATCAGCCAGCTCCCTCACCACTCATGTAAGCATCCCATCAGGTCCCATGGCCTTATGCACATCCAGTTTGCGTACGTGTTCCCCAAACTGATCCTCCTCTATTGAGGGTAAGTCTTTGCTGCTCCAGACTCTCCCTCTGGTCTTGGGGTCTGGGATTCCTGAAAGCAGCTCCTGCAGTAGAGACTAAGGCAAAAGCATTGAGTACATACCTCAGCCTTTTCAGCGTCCTTTGTCTCATTCAGCATCAGGCCCACATTTTGCATACTCTTCCTTTTGCTACAGATGTACTAGTGGAATCCCTTCCTGTTGCCCTTCATAGCCCTCACCGGATTCAAATCCGGATGGGTTTTAGCACACCCAGACAGTGTCTCTACATTTCTCCTGGGTCACCTGTCCCTGCATACCTCTTGTATTCTTCCTTTTTATATTTGGGGGTTGTCTGGAGCTTCTCATTCATCCATGCAGGCCTTCCCCCACCTTTGCTTGACTTCATGCATGGCACCAATGTGGGCATTGACAGTAAGGAAGGGCTCCAGGAGCTGAGTGGGTCCCCTCTGCTGGGCTCAGAGAGCTTCTCCCATATCTGCACCTCTAGATACACGTATTTAGACTCCTCTCTGTGCAGCATCCTGGACATGCTGACAAACAAAATGGAGGAGGAAGGTCACCCTGGGCTGAATAAAGAGCATCGTGTCTGCCAGAGAGATTCCTTCGAGCAGGACCGAACGGTTTAAAGAAGCTGAAACGCCTTTTTCAAGAGCAGTAGCAATTCTGCTTTTCCTGCTTGTTGCAACACAAGTGACAGCAGGATGATCTGGCTGGAGGACCTCCCCTGTGCAGCAAGCAAAAGGGGCAGAATTTAAACAGTTTGAACAGACATTGCAGAAGAGTTACGGCTGCACCCATTCATCTTATGCTTGAATCTTGTTTCCTGGAGTTCATTGCCTGCTGTTTCACTTTCTCTCTCTCTCTCATTCTAAAAATGTCTCTTTGCTTGTATAATCCTCCTTCAATAGGTTTTTTCCTGTTAGCAAATTAAAACTAGTGCTCTAGAGGCCAACAAAAAGCTGTCTCCTAGTGCAGGTGGGCTTTTTAAAAGGTGCCGAGTATTTTATTTGAGAATTGGAGAGGGAGAAACAGTCACATAAAAATTAAATTACATCTATTTGATACCAGTCATCATTTTATTGCACATAAAACTTGAAAAGCAAGACATTTAAACTCTTCTATATTTTCAAGTCAGTTTTCTTGCAAAATATTATATTTAGCATAACATATATTCTCAACCAAAATATTGATCTACCAGTTACCCTAGACAGAAAGCAAATAAGTGTCAGTTTAATGGTGTCTGGCATTTCAGTTTAAAACCTTCCAGTTACAAAGAGAAGAAAGTGAATTCAGAATCCCCATATGCACACTGGGCTGGATCTTCTCCAGGCCACAAGCAAGGGGTGTACCTGGGTCTGGTACGTGATCTGCACAGAGGGCAAGAAATGAAACCACGCTGCCAGTGTCCTCGGATGAAAAGGGTTTGCCTGCACCACAGAGGGATTATAGCAGCTCTTCATAGCTTGATTTCTCATCCACGGTGTTGCCTGTGAAGTGGCCGTTGAGGAGCACAGTATAAGGTGGGGTTGCACACAGGTATAATACAGACGGAGGAAAGGGCTGTTCTGCAAATGGCTGTTGCTGCAAATCACCTTGTTAAGCACTTGGTAAGGTTTTGATCTATGTAAAAAAGTCAGCCACTACCACTGTTTAATCTCCACCAGAATTCATCCCCTCAAGGAAGGTGTTTGGGAGGCCTTCTCCATTTATGACAGGTATTTCACCTAAGAGCATATTGATGATTCAAACTCCTCAGTGACCACTACTAAACAGCCTTTCACTATACAGCCTAGAAGGTCAGAATTTCAAAGCAAGACACGGAGATGGAAGGAAGCATGGCAGCATCAAGAATGGCAAACTTTCCCCTGAGAAGTATATAGACTCATAACTCGGCAGAGTCTGGAGGGAGGATCCATGCAGATCTGAGAGGAACTCAGAGCAAAGTCCACTGAATACTCCTACAGAAACAAATACAGGTACCCATTAACTGATAGAGGGCATAACATACCACACTAATTCCAGCTGATCCAAGCTGGCTCCCTCTGTACAAGACCATCTAGAAGAAGAGGATGGGCATGTCCTTTTCTGGCATGGAGAACTCCAAGGCAAGGGTGCTACAGAATAGCAACAGCTACACTTCCATGGGTGCTGGTACTCCAGCATATCTGTGACATGCAGTTTCAAAAGAGGAGCAAAAAGGCAGTGACTGAGAAACAGAAAAAAAAATACTGTCATTTGGATAGTTTCAAAGCTTTTCAATCCAACCGAAAGTAAAAACCTTTCTACAGAGTGGTCAGTGTGTGTGTGAATGGAGAAGGATGGCCCTTGTAATAAGAAAATGTAGGTGTGTTTTTATACCCAGGAATCAGTATAATGCCTGACTGCCTCACAATAAGAGTCCTATCAGAAGCTTAAGAGGATGGGGCAGGAAAAAGTCTTTGAATTTGACCCTAGACAGAACAGGATTAGGACTTTAAGGCCACATACGCAGCTAAAAGGCACAATACTGATGTATACAGCAATGCTAAAACAAATAGTCAGAAGAGCTTTGAAGAGCTACTGCTGCCACTAGAGACCAACTTCTGTTTTGTGACAAGCGCATTAACCTTCTGAAGCTCTGATCCAGGTGTCTCATCAGCTCTGTGATAATTCTCTCTCACACCATTAGTGTGCACATTACACTCATGCTATTCCATTCCCCAGCCAGGTCACAGGGTGCTACTGTGTTGAGCTCGTTTATGGTTTGATTTCACACACCCCTCCTCCATTTTTGTAGTCTTAAGAAAGCTCAGCTCCTTTAAAGAGGCCAGGTTTTTTTTTTTTGAAAGCGCTTAAGCTCCCAGAGTCTCTTCTTGTTCTCAATGGGAGATGAACCCTTTAGAAAATGCCAAATCTCCGTTTAGAGTGTGCAGCTCTGTTGGAAATGCGATCCTTATCATTTCGGATAGCATTACATACCCACACGCTATGCCTGTTGTAATTCGTTTTGCAGCTAAAAAGAAGTCCAATAACATATGACTGCATTCTTGATGAGTGGTCTGAAACTGGACAAAGCACGCTCCCTTTTATCAGCTAAAAGAATGCAAACCAGCTGCCTCTCAAGAGTGCAATTGTATTAGCGCCTGCTTAACCTTCATATTTAGATAAGAGACCTTAGGTATTTTGTGGTTGTTAGTACAATAACACCTGCACAATCTCTTGATTATGTTTAGCCCCGTGTCACCCCTATGGGGTAGTGTTATCACCTCCATCTTGCTGATAAGGAGTTGAGACAGGGAGATGGATTAAGTTAAAAGTCACCCCGAGAGGCATAGGAAGTCTGCACTAAAACTGACAGCTAACCCAGGATTCTGCTCTCCACTTGCCAACAGACGCGGAGTCTTTACACAGAGGAACTACAAAATGCTGAAACTATGAATTTATATTCTGGGTTTAAAGAACCAACACATTGACCTCATTTGATTATTTTAAGGAATACATTATAGCTAGTGCCAAGAATGACTTCTGCATTCTAGAGAGAGTCCTAAGACCAGATATAAATACGGAAACGAGCAGGCAGATGGAGAACTGCAATATGGGTCTCTAAGAAACCAGCAGCAACCTTTGGTCTAATACCACAAAGCTGCTGTATTTCTTTATACAGCATAGCAGTAGGGAAGTCC
>KZ507082.1:76843-87726 GCA_002844005.1 Limosa lapponica baueri | reverse complement strand
ATCAGCAGAACAAGGGTAGTCACCTCACCCGCCAGTCTGTTTTAAAGACATCTGTCTAAGAAAAGTGGGGAAAATTGTCCTTTGTAGGTGCCTCTCTCTCTCTCATCCTTTCTCTCTCTACGTCAACCGTAGAAGGGAGTCTGATGCTTAATCTGGATTAGAAGCACATTTTTAGATGTCTGAAGCAAGGGGAAATGAATCCTCACCTGAAGTATAAACCTTTGACCCAGTAACTCTGACCAGGTACAACTGGTGGGGCTGAAAGGATCCCAGCTACCTTCATTAACAATAATCAACCTTTTAACCCAATTGGTAAAACCACTGCCACTCAGTCGGAACCTTTTCAGAAGACTAAGCCAAAAGACCACAGTGTCTTTGTAACTATACCCTTTGATTCAGCTTTGGGCTGGCTTGTCCTCACATACTTTATTTGGATTGTGTGTGGAGAAATAAGTTACGTCTATGCAAACACCCTTATATCCTAATAACCACATCTTTGTTTTGTTTTTGACTAATGAAATGAGGCCAGTTGAAAAAAAATTAATAAAAATCAGGCCTCATATTCACTAACTAACAACATGTTATATTGCCATTACCATAAGTGCAACTGAGATCTTTATTAAAAAATGGGACTGGAAAAAGTTCCTTGTGAACATTGGAACACTAAATAGACTCCTAGTTAAATCCAACCCAACTATTTTAAAAACTGTTCTGGTGTTGGTTCACTGACAACAGCTGAATGACCCTCTGAGAAAGCCCGTGCTTAGGTTCATGCTTAACTGCATTTCTTTCACCCAATTTCTTCCCACCCATGCTTGGAGCTCACAGCTGAAAACTCTGGGCCTCAACAACATTGACGTTTTCTAGGCATCTCCCATTATTCCACAGTCACAACCGCAGCTGTGGTTGGGTTTTGCTGTTTGCAGCTTTGCTGAATAGAGCATTTCTGGGGTTGCTCTATTGCAAGGACGTAGAATGGGAGGGTCCAGATGTGAACCCTTAAATGTTTGTAGCCTTTTGCTACAAACCACACCAACCACTATTGAGTTTGCCTTTCTGCTTCAATATCTGCATGGCGAGATACAGCTGGGTTATCTTCCAGTCCCCTAAAGCAATTTGAATGTGTTGCTTGATAAAGCAAGGATGGACCTCCAATTACTTTGCATAGAAAATGAGGTTCTCCAGACTGAAGTCAATGAGGACCTTTTTCGCTAAGCCTGAGTTAACAGAATATAGATAAAAGTAAGCTGATGCATCTACTAGTACTGCATCCATTAAGCAAACAATTTAAATATTTATGAGGAAGGAAAATATTCCAGCCTTTACTACAAATATGCAAGGTCTCCTAACCTTCTGTAGGGAAATATTGTAAATTTTATGAGCATACATATGTAACTACACTGAGTTGCTACAGAACAATTATTTATGGGGCAAAATATGATGCAAATATACCAGATTTGGGACATCAGAAGTATTTCCAGTGAACCGTAGGCCAAGGACCAACTGCATAGGTTATTCCCCTTTCCATAAAACTCACAGACCAAATATTATCAATTTACTATGGAGAACAATGTTGCTAATGTCTGTACCTTCAGTTTCTCGAAAGAGCCAGCTTGCGTGTTGGATGGTTGGTGTGAGTCATCCAAAGGAGACGTGATGGTTTTCAGGGCTGGTGAGCACCCACCGCCTCCCGGGACTGCTGAATCCTCATATATACAAAGGCGGCCAAGCCAGGTCGTAACCACAAAGGCCAGAGACCACCATGGAGGAACAGGGTCATTCACTGACTCTTTCTTAACCACCCCAGCAAGGAGGAGGGCAAGTCCACAAGCAGACAGACCACTTTTGTAAGAACAAATATTTATCAGTGCCTATGCCAGTACAGCCTCAAAACACCGACACAAAAACTGGTTGAAAGAGGCATCTCTTCCTGCACCCTTCCGCTGCCCCGTATTCCTTAGCCGTTTGGAGAACAGTAATCACTATATTTTAAAAAGCTGAAAGGCTTGACAAAGTAATATTTAAATGCAGGAAGGGTGCCAAAATGGTAAGTGCAGGGACTCAAGCTTGCCATTCATATGCAGAACAGGTATAGTACAAGCTGTAGCAACGCATACTTCAATTTATCTATTTCTGTGGTCCCGCCATCTCCAGAGTATGGCAACTGCCCCCGGGTGCTCTGACACAGCAGTAATGTTTTCTTCTCTTGCAGTACATTGGAGATAAAATTTGATTAATTCCAAGCTTGTTTGCCTGCTCTGTGTGTGCGTGTATGCGTATAGAGAAACTTTGGCACCTTTGCCCATCTGTTCTCATGCACAGCGCTGCTCAGAACAACTTTGGACATCCACAAGCTTATAAGAATAAACAAACCTGATGTAAAATATAGATATACAAAAGTCCACAACTCCTGAACTGGCTCGTCTCCAGCAACCTGGAGGGAAGGGAAAACATCATTCTTGTGTGCAGATGACAACAGTTAGTTTCTTGGTTGTCAAATAAATACAAGCAAGTGCACAGTACAGGGAACTAAGACTGTATTACAGTCTTGAACAAGCTAAAGGCATTAAACTGCACACGCCACATGAGAGACACAGCAATTGCACTGGTAATTATTTTCATGTTTCCTAATTCTACCACAAGATACTCATTTCACTAGCTATTATACTCAAAAATTGTCACAGTGCAGGGGAAGGCAGGGAATAGCTTGTATCTACATAATGTGATCACTGCCAATATATCAGTGTATGAAAACAAATGAATGCATTTTCCCTCAAGTATCAGAGTAAGAGCTTAGATATCAAAACCATTTGACTTAGTCTTATGAGGAGAAGAGCTATTTTTAAAGAAATAGCATTAGGAGGCAGAAAAGCAGAACAGAATAACTTTATGGTCATTTCAAAAGAAAAGCAGAAGGCTCAGATGAGGATCTCTCTCATACCACAGCGGCTGGTCCTTGCACCAGCAAAGAAAGGAACAGGAGAAATATGTCCAATTTCTTTGTTGAATTTTTAATTAAATTATTTCCCCTGAACTTTTATTTAGGCTATAAATATTAAACCTTGGCTGCATACTCTTCACAGACTCATTGTGTAAGCTTGTAACTTGAATGGCAGATCCTTTTCTCCCTCAGCTGAAGTTATAGGGAAGGCGTACTGAAATTCAGGCCCAAAGTTTGTCGCTTTCACATGAGCCCCTGCTTTGCTTCCTAACTTTCTTGAAGCGTAAGAGGTTTAGCCAAGGAAAGGCAGGGAACTGTAAGGTTAAAGAGAAAGGGGAAGAACAGAACAGCTTGATTGACTGGTCCTTCAAACACTTTGGCTGTTCGGAATTCTAAATATAGTGAGAATTAATGAGGCAGAACTGTCCTTCAACATTAAAATTGCCCTAAGATTGTTAATGCTCTGTCACTGAACACCATAGAAGAAACACAAGGCAAACTCCTGCACCCACCTTCACATAGCTATACCTAACCACTCTCCCGTTCAAACAGGTATGTTTAAACTTACCTGTGATGGACCACCACAAGGGACAGGCAGGTTGAACCCAGCGAGCAGCCAACCAAGCCAATGGGGGATGACAGTACCAGGAAGGGGAGCAGAAAGAAGGTTTTTGAGTCATAACCACGTACTTAGTTCTTCCAGATCAAGTAGGAAAGACCACCGCAATGATTTTTACCACCAGCTCATCATTTCTCCTGGTCACGTACGTTCTTGACAAGTATGAATCATTTCGTGATGGACATTGATGCTTCTGATCTAGACAGTCTCTGAAAGGACAAAACTAAGCCAGGCTGCAGAGGTTGGGGCTGGTCTCATGTGCCTCTAAGTGAATATTCCCGGGTCTGGAGGGCTGACTTGGGGGTTCTGCTAACCAAGCAGCAAACAAAAAAATTAACTTCATTGACACCTAAACTATTTTCTAACTGAGGAAAGATATTTACATGTCTGTCTTGAAAACAATCCATATAATGCACTTTGGAAAAACCAATCAAGCATCACAATTATCATTTCTGTACAATTAGATGTAATGAATCCTGACTGATGCCAACCTAATGCATATGTGCAGCCAAAGGCTGCCTTCCTCTGATGGATTTGGATAAGCAACTGAAGAATATCCTTGCAAAGGAAGAAGGATAAGTAATCTGGATTTTTTTTTCCTGCTGAATCTCTCTCTGGTAAGCAGATTTATTCAAAGCTCTCCTTGCTAGGATTCAACATAGCAGCTTTCAGCACCAGTGAAAACTGGAATTACTGTAAATAACTTTCACATGGAGTTCAGTGTTCTTAATTAATTTAAGTTAATTGCCTCATTACCATGCTTTACAATACCAGACAGGTCCATAAGAGGCAGGACCAGAAGGCAGTTCCTGAGTCACTGAGTCCAGGCCCATACAGATACAGACTAACAGCTCACATACCATTGGGAAAACATCTGTCCTGATCTTCTAGCAGGGACAAGATTCAATATCTAAACATGGATGTGCATTTCGTACCTGCAGAGTCAATAGCTGTGGTGTTTAGATCCAGACCCGGTTGAGTTCAGGGAAAAGTGACCTTCAACTTAGATACAGCTCAACTCTATTTCTAGTTACACCTGCCCAATTTGTTTGCCTTCAGCTGGACTGGAGCAATTGTAACATTTGGCTTGTTTCATCACTGAACACCATAACCCTGACAGTGATGAGATTAACAAACACAGTCACAAAGAAATAAGCAAGGAAGGCAAAAGATATAATCTGAAACAGTACCAATAACAAAGTCAGTCCCCAGGTACGTATTAGTTGACCTTTGAAATGTCTAATTAATTTGGATCCTTTGTTTTTGACTCTAGACCTGTGATGGGAAATGAGGCAGAGAGAAGTTGAGAAGGAGGACAGGGTCTCACCACGGGTGGTTCACGACCTTGATTTGCAAAATCAGCCAGAAGTCTCCACCTTTGCAATCCAGTTGAGATAGCCTTCAGCATCAACGGTGGGTTTCCATATTTGTCGCTGTTCTGTATTTATGAATGCAGAGAAAATTAAAATACAATAATAAGCAACATACCCTGTAGCCTTGGAGCTAATTACACATCCTTCTTCACAAAGTAAGTGGAAAACACATGAGCTTGGAAGATATCCATGGAGCAATTAAACATGCGCTTGTCAACATGTCACAAATACTGTGTTTTTACAGTTGAAATGAAAACACAAAATGCCATCTGACTGAACTTCAGAATAATTAGCACATCACAGCGCGCAACCACGACAAGTACCTGTCAACAGCTATCAGTGCAGCAGTGACATTTTCCACTGCGAATAATAATGTCATTTTCCACTTTTGAATAGTAACGCTATTTTTTGTCTTTTGAAAAAACAGATACAAATATACCCTCCATAAAACAAGATTTCATTCTGCTAAGTTAACACTCAAGCAGAATTATTTCATAGATTTTGTAACCAAAGCTCTAATTCCACATGAAAAAGCAAACAAAGATCTAATTCCACGTGGCTCCTGGCAGGAGAGGAGGATGCTGCCTGTGGGATGTTGCCTTTGGTAGCCAGTGCCTGTGTACTCCCAGAACGCCTTGTCTGTGTGCCAAGCTGCATAACCAGGAACACTCTGGACTTGTACTAAACTGGTGATTTCTTGCAGGAAACACACCAATATAAAAATAAACCACAGTCAGGTACTGTGGGTGATTTTCAGCAATTTTCAGCCAAGTTAATACTGACAGCTCTGCTCCTAGAGTAGCTTGTTAAGAGAAAGGTAAGAAAAAGCCAAAAAATGTTTCTGTAAAGTTTTATTAAAGTGATAAACTCCTCTACTGGTCTGTTCTCTGTAAACAAATTAGTTACTAATAGATGTGCTTTAAAATTCATGTTGAATTGCACAGACTGGCAAGTAGATTCTCACCCTTTTTGGGTGGCTGTGTACAATTTTATGCCTGTTGACTAGGACTTTAATTAACAAGTCATATGAGCTTAGACTGGTCTTTAGAGTCCATTAAAAGAAAAGATTGTCTCTTACAAGCAACAACAAACTAACAATCCTACGAAGACAGGTTTTGAAAGAAAGGCTGGAAGAAATCAATGTAGGGTCAGCCTTGGGTACCAACCACAGGGCAGGACTGGGCAAGAGTGAGATCCCCTATCCGATGTAGCCGAGAGCAAAATCAATGTGTTGATTTGCTGGATCTGGGTATTTCTGTATGATGCTCTGTTGTGACATATAGCTTTACCTTACATGAGAGGTAAATCAATTCCTGTAGCCTTTCGTAACTTGGCTCGTCTGCCTGCCACAGTGACAGCTTTTAATGCCAGCTGGAATGAGGTTGGTGCCATCACAACAAAAATTCTCTATTTATATTAACAGGATTAAGTAACTGATCCATGGAGACAGCTCATCCCCACTCAGAGCACAGAAACCCGCCTCCACTGAAATGTGTATCATTATATCAAAGTCCAGACCAGTCAGATCTGCTGAGGCTTCACATCCCCTGGGGTGGGATCTGTCTTGTCCTGTCTTTAGCCATTTAAGAAGTAGGTGTTTATCTTAAGTGGTAGTGGTGGCTTCTCCTATAACCTGTGGAAAGATACTAGTATCTCCAGACAGCCAGACATCTCATCTGTCACAGTTCTATCTGCAGTTTCCAAACTGTGCAAAGAGCACAAGATGAACTAGAAATGTGGACTGCTACCGGCACTGTCATATGCCAAGCCAGCCCGGGTCTTGGCTGACACTGGGATCGTAACCTAATTAATACAGAAATCTGCATTGTGTTTAAGTGGCTTCCACTTCTGACTCACCTCAGTGTGACAGAAGCCCTCTCCCAACTGCATAAGTTTTATACCACTGGGGCCATTGAAAGAAGAAGCAGTTTTGCAGTAGAAAACTTGAGAGTCTCAGTGAGACATCCTACTAAAACAACATCATCCTCTGAGTCTTTGCTGTCAAGTTTGGTGACTAGGAATGGGCATGGACCATGTGGATGAAGCTGGTTCTCCATATCAAACTCCCACGTTACATAAAATTCAGATAGAATTTTATTTAAAAAAACAAAGATCTTCAAGGGAAAGATATGTCTGTCTCTAACCCCTTGAGCACTAATCCACAAATCTCTATACTTCCACCCACCACAAAGAAAGGGACAAATGCTACCAAAAGACTATCTGTGGGATTTTAGACTCAACAGCAAGTATGAAAAGAAATCATGAAGAAACATGCTGCTGAAATTTTCCACAAATCTACAAGATCCACAGAATTTCTGCAGTGACTGAGTTGCCATTGTAGTTGCCTGTCCTGCAGCCTGGTGTCCCAGAACAGAGATGGCCAGCCCCACCTGTGAACGCCACCTCTTTGAACCACCCCTTTGGAGCTGCGGGGCAGGGCCACCAACTCCTTTCCTCCAAGTTAGCGAGAAAACGGTCACCTGTCCCTTGGTTGAGTGGTAGGAAACCAACACTCAAGACTGAGAACCTGTGTTCTACAGTAGACGTGCTGATTACAGATGGAGCCTTAATTGCACGCAGTGGAGATTTCCTATTTGGCTTTTATTTTAGGGCAGTGCAGATTTGGAGACTAACACCTTTTGGAGTCAAGCAGCTTGTGTGGATGAGCTTTCAAACAAACCAGCTACTGAGCCACCAGGCTGTGGAGACACAGACATTCTGGCTCTGGATAGCCCAGCCACACTATCTTGGAGCTGTAAAGAGTAATAATGTTCAAGTTAAATAGTTTGCTTCCAAACCACTGTGAACAGGAAGACAGAGTAAATCTTCCTTAAAACTAAAATTACACGGGGATGTACTGGAATTTCAGCAGCTGAGATAAAGACAACAGTTCCCACTCCACAAGTATTAGGCATTGAATTTTGCCCTCTCCGGAGGTGAAATGGGCTGAGCTGATCTGTTTGATTAGTTGTGTCACCAAAAAGGTTGACACTATTCTCCTGTCCTCGCACGCTATCACTTCCTCCTCTACTTCTCATCTGGCTGCTTGATGAGCCATTTCAGTCCTCAGACAATTAACCTGGGGGAGGGGAAAGGAGGGAAGAACATAGCTCCCTATTATCAATTTGTATTTTCCATGGTTTTGATTCTTAACTTATTTCATTTTTTTTTTTTTGTTTTGGTGGAGTTTTTCCTTATTCAGGAAAGAAGGGGAGAAGAACCGAAAAGAAAACCCACCAAACTGAATAACAGATGAACACAGGGCCAGCTGGGGAGAGCTCCTTTCTCCACAAAAGCATGTTGGCTACTGAGCTCCGTAGGTAACTGAGTTTGCAGATTCCAGTACAAATCACCCTCCAGAGACAATTATTGTAACTCTTCTGTGTCCACAGTGGTTGATGTCAGCAACCAGGGCAGAGGCATGGGGGGCTTCCCGGCAACTGTGTACGAGAGCATCCGCATGTAGAGGCAGCGTTACACCTCTCTTGGCTGAGAGACCTTGCGCAGGATAATGCCATTTTTGCATGCCAGAGCCATCAGTTCAGCTCACGGCACCATTGGAGAAGAACTGGACACTCTTTAGTGACAGTACAAACACACCTCGCAACATCTGTGCCGTACCAGGACAAGTCCAAAACGGAAACCAAACAACTTGCGCATAAACTGCAGGGCTAACAATAACTCTCATAGGAAACAAACCTTTTGTAAACTCAAACACTTCATTCAAAAAAGCTTCATTTTATACTTAAAAGGAAAAAGCAAGAGATGCCTTGCAAGTATTACGTGTTGCAGAGATGGAATGAAAGATGCCAGTTAAACCAATTTAGTGCAACTATTAAAAATATCCTGGGAGGATATTTAATTAAATTTTGATATGATTTTCAGGTTTGGTATAAGTTCATCCTTATTACTTCATTGAGAATCTGAAAGACATGCTCTTGGCTCAGATGAGAGAGGCTGACAGGTGGGCAATGCCCCAACTCAGGAAGTTCAATGCTGACACCAGGAAGTGGCAAGTGAAGATGCCGTCTGAGGGACAGAAAGGTCTGAGTGGACTGGAGGTATCTCTGGGGAACAGACCCAAGTAGAAACCTTTGTAGTTCAGCCGTCATGTTGCCCTCCTTCCAACTCATCCCCAGGGCAGAGAGCACTTGTAGGGAAAAGCTTTGAGGTATGAAAAGTTTGAGCCACAAAATGACCAAGGAATTATAAATCTCTTTAGAAAGGCTTGAACAAACCAGACCCCAAGGAGGGGAATGCTAAGCATGAAGACATGAAGAGCCTACGCCATAGGTCCCTTTAATGTGATATCCTGTTTCCCAGGAGAAGATGATTAGTTAAAGATTATATAAAAAAACCACATTGGATATACAGTGATGCTTCCTGTAGGTTCTCCTCCCACCCAGGCCTCCAGTCCTCAGTGGTTTAAGGGCATTCTGCACTGTAAGCTACAGCCAGATCATTGTTTTACTAACCTCTCATCTTGCATGCATATGGTTAATTTCTTTTTCAGCATAGGTGTATTTTTAGACTATAACATCCTGTGGCAGTGACTTCCATTTAGTTGGTGCGTAATGCAGGAAAAAACCCAGCCTTCCTGCTTCAGCCGTAGCTCTCGTATGGTGAGAAATGGTGACTCATTGCTCCTTGTTTGCCTTTCCCACAAGTTTTATGATTTTAGGACTGTTACGAGCATGTGCTGGGACAACTCCCCAAGACAAGTCTAAAACAGCAAAAACTTGGTAAGGAAACAAAGGGAGAAAAGCAAGAAGCAGATTAAAGCAAAAGTAAATATGTATCAGCACAGAGTTTTAAAGCTCTGCAAGATTTAAATAGGAGTCGGTACCATTCCTCTTGTTCTAAGAAAATCAGGAGCATCTCACATTTCCTGAGTGTGCCTCTTTTCTTCTATCTAATTTGTAGGAGGCAGCGTGTCTAAAACAGAGACATCACTTTAAGGTGCTTTATGGCAACTTCCCACCAGTTTTCTTTTCAGGTTGCTTTGATTTCCACCATGACTTTACCTTCAAAGGTACTTCAGAGCATACCTAGCTGATGGTTCATGTACACATCTCCAGCCTAGTCAAGAGTCTAGCTCTTGCTTTGACATGAATTTTTCATTTTTATCTTCCTAAATTGGAAGGCACTCATGCACACACCCCCACATATTTCCCATCTAGTATCCCAGCCTAACGACTGTGCTTTAATTGGCCCAAGGCATTAAACTGAGCCCAATAGCTGTCTGAGCACAGAGCCATGGCTCACATACATTTTCCATTGTTTTCTTTGAATGTTGCACCTTGAATAGCGGAGAAATAAACTCAGGCTGATACCCATCTGTCAGACTCGTTGAAATAACACATTTAACAGGTTTAGCACCACCTCTGCTTCATTTTCTCTTCTGCAGTGAGGTTATCTTCAGAGATAGCTCCTAGAAGCAGCCTTCACCCATGCCAGCCCCACGACAGGTTCTGCCCACCAAACATCCTCCAGAAATAACCCATGAGTCTGGCATTGAAGCTCTCAGGGAGTACCGCACCTCTCAAACATGGACACCTTTCTACCCATCCCGAGCTGCCCCTGCTCCAACATGTCCTTTCAAGGGGAGTTTCCCACTGCACAAGACATGGAGACATGACGGAACCTGCGGACCAGGGGATGGAGAGGTGGAGCCAAGTGAGACCAGTGTGTCAGTCAAGGGCACCACAGGTTCCTGTCCCAGCCTCCACAAACGCTCCACCGTGTTGGGTCAAGCAGGCAGGACATGCCATGTACTTGTGATACACCTACGATGGCCATTACTCAGCCTTTCTAAATGAGAAGCTAATGATGAAGAGAGGGGAAACGACAGCTCCACAGCAGGAGGGAATTGAAGCTGACTGCTGGAAGCAAACATTTTGAACCAAACCCCACATGTCACCTCTCAGTTTGATACACAATGCAGCACCAT
>KZ507082.1:50851-65478 GCA_002844005.1 Limosa lapponica baueri | reverse complement strand
AAAAAACTACCTTTGATAACCACTTTAGCAGAAATAGTATTTGAAGCCTTTATAAATGGATCTTTGAGTGGGAGGAAAATTCTGTACTTCCCAGTAGAGGGAGCGCTGGATTAGGGGAGATCATAAACACTTCACAAATTAACACACTAAAAAACCAATAATCCCAGATTAAACCTAAATGTTAGATTTCTAAATATCAAAAAGAGATAATTTCCTGTCCTTCCCTCCCTCCTACATTCCCCAAGATTCTGATCTCTTTAATAGAGCTCTGCTGTTTAGATTTCCAACACCTTAGCCCAGAACGCTACGAAAGCTGAGATACGAAGTGACTTCATATACAAACCTCTGCGCAGACGGGATGAATTCCTACAGTGCTGTCCAGCTGTTCTTTTGTCACCCCACATTTCATAGCAGCTGCAAACCCTTGGGTGATTTCTCCAGCGTTTGGACCAAGGACATGGAAACCAATGATTCTCTCCTAAATACCGAAGGTAATCAAATACAAGCAGAGTCATGCATTCGGTTCACTTACCTAGTGTAAGATTTTCTTACTCAGAGTATATCATTTCATCAGTTCACAAAACACACCACAAATTAATGAAACCACACAAATGTGAACTATCATTAGCACCAATAGATGGGAGATAATGGGTATAATTTTGTTCTCTCTCCGAAAAGATTCAACTAGGAACTCAAGAATGGGCTTCCTCACAAAGTTTTATGCAGGAGTCCTGTTTACATCAACAGCATGCAGATTTATCACACACCATGCCCTACGATTCATTATAGTTTATGTCCAAATTGCAAATATGCATTTAAATTTCATTCAGGCAAGCTACCCCCTCATTCCAACAGACTGCTTGCCTAAGTAAAGATGAGCACCTTGCACAAAGGTTTGCAACATCAGGGCCTGTGCTGGGCGGGTACGTGGTGCGTATCTATTGAAGAACTTTCAGTTCAAGAGTTGCTCACAGGAAAGGGCCACAAGGTAAAGTTCTGGCTACCTAGACGTGGCAAGAAGTGTACTGTAACTAAACTGATGACTGCTCTTGTTGCAGCGTTAGCTGACATTGGGAATATGAATATACCTACTGAATATCCTTAGAGACTGGCAAAACAAACTGAAAGACATCCAGTTACAAGGACAATACTGTTACTTCACACTTCTCATATCTATACTACTGTTCAACTGCAAATTATGTCAAACTGCACATACATGCTCCTCAAACAGTCAATAGAACAAGCTGTACTGACTTGACCTGCTTTTCTTAGTGAAAAGCTTGCTTCTCTAACAAAAGCAAGTCTCCTTTAGCAAACTGCAACT
Source organism: Limosa lapponica baueri (assembly GCA_002844005.1). NCBI lineage: Eukaryota > Metazoa > Chordata > Aves > Charadriiformes > Scolopacidae > Limosa > Limosa lapponica. Next base: position 64,154 of record KZ507082.1, on the reverse strand, counting down.
GCTGTGGGCTTCGGTGGCTTTCAAGGGCATTAAACGGATTTTGCTGAGCATATATACAGCCTAGTTGGGTATCAGAAGTTTTCCGCTCCTCCCGCTAAATATCACATATAAGGGCGTGTGGATATATTCAGTACACTAAAACGTTATTTTTCTTTCAGTAAGGCTGAGGAGTGAGATTTACCACAGGGTTTATTTAGAGAAAAAAAAGCTATAATGAGGTAATAACTAAAATGGAATTACCCTTACTTTCCTTTAAAAATATGGACATATGTAAAAATAAAACCATAGTAATGCAACTAAGGTAACTACAGTTTTAAAAAGTTACTCAACTATTTTTCATCCAGAGTAAGTTTTCAACTCTACCCCTAGATGTTTAAATATGTTCCAAACCTTCAGGACAAGACATGGAAACAAATTAATGAAACACTTTAAAACACCATTAAGCCTTTCCATTTTCTTATGTAATTTTGGATTAGGAACATAACCATGGGTTCTAAAATAGCTCCCACTCTAGTGCAAACTCCTAAGAAAGAGGAGATGGGAGACAGGTTTGCAAATTTTACAAAATTGTGATGTGATGCTTAGAAAGACTGCAAGAAGATAAATCTATATCTAATGATTAAAGAAAATAGGTAAAATAGATCCAAAAGTTTTTTAGGACTGATAACTCTATGCCACTATCTTAACAGGAATACATTTTAACAGCATATTATTTTTCATAATAATTCATATTATTAAAATCAACTAATTCTTTATTAAACAGATGATTATCATTCAGAGAATGGCATACAAATTCTTTTAACCAATTACTAATTTTGCTCGTGCTACGGCAGGTACTGTACATTTCCATACCCAGGAAATTTTATCCTAGGATAATCCTGGCATTATCACCCTAAACGAGATTTGTGCAGGCAAGATACATTAATCCTGTTAGAACGAGCTCAAGAGTTTTATAGACACATGTGGATTTGCAGAGGTTACAAACTGTGATGGTTTCTGAGTAACCTCAATTTCAGAGAGAAGAATTTCCCTGAAAAGAATGTTCCAGTTTGGACAGAGGGGGGAATAAGATAAACTGATAAAAATTCTAACCATTTTTACATGCATTGATTCACTCACTTTACAAAGTTATTGAATAGTCTTAGAGATCTCTACTTCTTATTTTACATGTATGGAAGAAGTATCATATACCAATAGCAACAGCAGAATTTTCCATTTCGCTAAGGGCCATTTTTGTATAAACAAATGTATTGTATCACTATAAATACTTACTACATTTCAAAAGGTACAAAAATTTAATTAATTTTAATTTGTTAAAAATAGCCTATTTATAGCTGTGGTATTAATGGTGCCTATGATGAATGTATAGCTGTTGTTTTTCCTGGAACGAAAGATGCACTTACCTTATCTTGGATATTGCAAATTATCTTTGCATAACATTTGTTGTTGTCTCTGGATGGCACAGTCCATTCCAGTGGCCAGAAATGACTGTGGTACACCTAGAAATACAACACAGGTTAAAAAAAACCAACTTGTGTAATTTCACAGCAGGGAGCATGATCTTCCAAAACCCACCAGATTATTTTAAATTTGCCTCATTTAGCTCCAAAGGCGGAGTTTACTACTGACTGCAATTGCTTTTGGAAAGCACACATGTAAAAACTTTCAACAATTGTGACACAGTGCAAGGACGAACCATTAGCAAATAACTCTTCACCAGCAATCACCCGTGCATGTAGAATTTGGAATACGTGAGATCGGGGTGAGATTATTTCCCTTTGATGAATGACAAAGAAGGATGCCTCTACAAAACAAGCACTAGTGTCATCCAATAATTTAAAAAAAAAAAGGAAAAGAAAGAAAAAAAGAAGCCATACATGTATTACATTTCACCATGTTCTCCTTAAACGAGACACATACAAGCTGCCCTCGCAGATGACTACTGTCTCTGGACCTACTCAGAATGAAGGCAAAAATATTTCTCAGAGCAGAAAAAGGGAAGAAATAGCCTCAGAGCCTGGGTTTGGGAGAGATGAGGGCATGCTTTTTGCATGCTTTCTTAGATTATGTATCACTGCAAAATGCAAAGTACATTTGACAAAAACCACAGCAAACCCACATTCTTCTGTCTGCCCCAGCCAACATCACTGGCCAGATGTCTAGCTGCAGACAAGGTTGCTCACCCACTTCTATAGCACGTATCTCAGAAAAAGACAGGGTGTTTTGAGACACAGTTCTACCCAGAACTCTCAACAGCTCCCCTTAGAAGCTGACCTCAGATTGATTACTATTTGAAAGAAGTTTTTAATTGATCACAACGCCAGTAAAAATATGTCCCTCCACAAACTAGGAAAGACAGCTCAATGTTTTTTCATATGAGTTGGGTTACAAAGCATTTATAAGCACGGCTATCTGAAACTGAAATTTAACAGGTCTGAGTGACAGATGCAACTCAATAATCCTAGTGAAGCTTGCAAAAGCCAATATGGTGACATGACAGAGAGGTCAGAACAAACCAAATTAGTACTTAGCCACAATACAAATGCTTCTGCATGCAAATTTTCAAAAATGGCTTTGAAAATGGAAAGTGCATTTTCCACAAAGAAGGGTCCTGTGTTACACATGTAACAGCAAGAATTTGACTCAAAAATTTGACTCTGTATATACAAACTTTGTGGGGAGAACATAATTTAAATCCCTGCCACGTAGTCAGGTTAACAGTACTTGACACACTGCCATTTTAAGTCATATTTACTTCTTTTCTCCACAGTCCAAGTCAAAAAACATAACTGATGAAGCTAAGAGGGAGGCAAGTTCTCAAGTTTATGAGCCACCACTTATCTGCTTATTTCCCCAAATAATGCTCCTCAGGTGATCTTCACAGGACATAAAAGTTCAGTTTATTGTCAGACTCCTTCCCCTCATGCTTTCTGTAATGTGGTCTGTACAGTATTTTGTAAGATCAGCCTTAGGCACTAAGTGCTTACATACGTCTAATTTCACTCTTGACCAGCAATCCCAGTGACTGAAAAGGGATCATTCACGTGAGTAAAATTAAGCATATACCTCCTTGCATAGTCAAAATAAACAGGTAAAATGAGCATAACAACGTCTGGCTTTATAAAGTAAAAGTATTCCTACTATAGCAAGGAATTTGCCACACTGTAGCTACAAAAAGCTCCCTTTTGACATAAAAACCAACGTATTACTCCCAGCACATATCCAGCTTTAATTCATCCTGAAGTATTTGCAGACACAAAGAAATCCTTTTTTTGAAAAAAAAAAACCCAAATATTCCACCGTCAGGCCCTGTTTGCCAAAAATAGAACAGATTTGCAACTAGAGCTATCAGAATTGGGGACTATTTTTATAGCATGTCTAGGAACTGCCAAGGAAGACAAAAACGTACCTAGTCATCTCCTGCCCTTGCATCAGAATACAGAATGGTGCTTTGATCGACTCTTAGCATTATTTTAATTTATAAATTGGGAACTTAAAATCCAGTTGAAACTAAGGCATTTACCTCAATGTTTTCCTCCCCAAACTTCTCCACCGCAGCCTCTTCAGAATACCCACAGGCTCCATACTCCAAAGGCGTGAATACAGTGGTTGGAACATTCAAATAGTCACACTGTGTGGCATTCAAAACAAACCAAACAACACAACATCAGTAATAAAATCAGGACATTGGGTAAAAATTCAGCAGTCTGAAAGATGGGACAAAAAGTTGGATTATTCATAATTCTGAAAGCCACCTGTTCTTTTTTAAATTTTTTAAAATTAAGCTACAGTTTTGGTTTTGTCCTTCTCAGAGGTGTTAACTAGAGCAAGAACAGAGCGACAGTTTAAAGCCACACTGACATTAGTAGGCATAGATTAAAAGGAATAGGAAATTCAGTGCCCTTTTTTAAAAATGTACCAGATCACAGGTCAAACTGGAGATAAAAAGTAGACTGCTCAGCTGCGTCTACAAAGCATGCTATTTTTAGCTCGGGATGCTGCAAAGACACCACCAACATCCAAAAACCACCATCTTTTTATCAACTGTGGCTTAAGCGATGCCAAAGACATGAACTACAGCCATCTGGGGGGACAGTTAGAACTACAGCTGGTGCTGTGTGCCTAATCACATACCATGAGCCCTGCCTTCACTGGAGCTTTACAGTGTCCTAGAGGTTCCCTCTCTGGGCAATCTCTGGGCCTGAGCACCCTCACTGTAAAGAAGTTTTTTATTATGTTTAATTGGAATTTTCCTGTGCTTCAATTTGAATCTACTGAAAGGGGTCTGCCTCCCTCTTCTTTACTCTCTACCATCAGGTATAAATACACATTGGTATAAGAGCCCCCCAAGGTATCTCTTCTGCTGGGTACAAAAATTCCCAGCTGTCTCAGCCTCTCCTCATGTGCCAGATCCTCCAGTGCCTTAATCATAGTCATGGCCCTTTGCTGGACTTGCCCTGTCCTTCTTGTACTGGGGAGCCCAAAACTGGACATAAATTCCAAACTCTTCTCACCAGAGCCAAGTGGAGGGGAAAAGGTCACTTTCCTCCACCTGCTGGCAATTCTCTGCCAAGATGCAGCCCAGGATGTCACTGGCCCTCTTTGCCAAGGGGGTACACTGCTGGCTCAGTCAAGTTGTCCTCCAGACCCCCATAAGGCTTTCTCTGCACAGCTGCTTTCCAGCTGGTGGGTCCCCAGCCTGTGCTGGTGCATGGGGTTACACCTCCCCAGGTGCAGGACCTTGAACGTCTCCTTGCTGAACTCCATGAGATTCCTGCCAGCTCATTTCTCCAGCCTGACAAGGTCCCTCTGAGTGACAGCACAAACATTGGGTGCATCAGTCACTTCCCGCCAGTTTTTTATCATCTGCAAACTTGCTGAGGATGCACTCTGTCTTATCATCTAGATGATTAACGAAGATGTTAAACAGTACTGGACCGAGTATCCAACCCTGTGGCACACTCCTAGTGACTGGTTTTCTGCTGGTCTTTGTAACACTGGTCACAGCTCATTCAGCCAGTTTTCAATCCACCTCACTGTCCCCTTATCTAGCCTGTACTTCACTGGTTTGTCTAGGAGAATGTTATGGGAGACAGTCTCAAAAGCCTTTACTAGAGTCAAAGTAAACAACATCCACTGCTCTCCCCATATCCGCCAAATCCGTCGTTCTGCCATAGCAGACTAGCAGTCTGGTCAGATCTATTTAATTTCTAAAGAATTTAATTCTAATTAATTTCCTTTGTGACTGGGGATCAACTAAGATGCTGCTTACTATTCTTTCCCCACCTATCCATAATACTTCATTATGTTTCATACAATCACCTCTTCCGGCAACGTAAGCCAGGATCCCATCTAAGTAGTTACTCATTTCTTGGATTCACTGAAAGAGATGATGCTTTCTTTGGCAGCATAAGGATTCTCATACCTTGAAAGACGGTTATCTGGCATAAAATGTAAATTAAGACATATCCATAGTATTGCAGCCAGAAAAAAAATTCTGGCTCCAGCTATGGTTTTCTTAAACTTTGCCTGGCTGAAGTAATGACATTATGCACACTGATTCAGGATTCTGTTACTGCAATACCTGCCAACCTAAAATAAACAACTCAATCAAGCTCTAAATCTGGCCGACAGCTGAACTTGACATGAATACAGCAGGCTTTAGAAGAGAAAAGCCTTTATGCTCACGCCCTACGGTTATGAAGGTGAGACAAGCACCCACATCAATGGTGCCTGGGTAACAGTTCTTGAAAGGCACTTTCCTCCTGGTTTAAAGATAAGGTGTAAATGAGTACCCATGTTACTTCTATTTTGACTAGCATAAGTTGACTGAAACCTACAATTGCACTAGTATGAAAAATAAGCACCGAATTGATGAATTCAACTTCTCGGGTATAAATACCTGCTGACTTATTGGTGCATTTGATCTTCCTTTCTGCCCATATTCAGTTATAACTATGTATTGCATTGAAAACAAATGGATGAGAAGTGAAAAAAATAGTGGAAATAACATTGAAAACGAAGAGCATCACAAACCCCTATTACACTCTATTTAGGGACTGTAGGTAGGTTTAGTAAATTGCCTATGAATTAGAGTTAAAGCACTTAATGGGAAGGTAATGATTGCTGATTTTTAGGGAAGGTGGTAGAGTTAAAAACAAGTTAAATGATCTCAGTTAATTTTATTATCATTATACTCTGAGAGGAAAATCAAACTCTTAATAGGAAAAAAAGAGACTATGGCTTAATCCATAAGGAATAAATTTCATCCTGCACAATTAGCAGAACGTATCTGCAGTAATATCTTTGCAAGGGGAAAATTAAAGGGATCATCAAAGCTAATCCTGAAAAGCCTACTGAGTTTTCCATAAACAAGCAGACTCGCACTCTGCACTTAGAAGTAGAGCAATGACAGTGTTTTGCGGCAGCTGGTTCCTTACCTTACTGGTTGCCCCAGCGTAAAGCCTTTGAACTAACAATCTTCCTGCCTGGATTGCCACTGGTGTGAGTTCCAGCTTGTCCTGCAGTATATCTCCAACAGCATAGATATACGGCACGTTTGTTTGCTCCTCATCGTTGACAGGAATTTTTCCTGTTCTGCAATTTGAATTAACAAGAAAAAAAGATCTAAGTGTTCTGCTGTGAAGACTGGAGGTGTAAGTAACTTTGCAGGAGTTCAGCCCTTTAGTTTTAAGAGAAAGACGTGTATTTGAAGTATGAGGGAAAGAAGTCATATTCACAATCTAACAATCTTGGGCAAGAATGTAAAGTAGGGAAAATTTGACCAAAACTACAGGAATTTACACAGTGGATAAGGAGGTAGCCGGTGAAGTTGCCATTCATCTCCTGAATCGATTCTTTGGTGAGGCATAAATCCTTTCCTCAAGCACCCTCGACTACCAGCTGAGCTGTGTACTGACAACCTTGAGGAATGACAGGAAGAGATGTTCTCCCACTCAAGCAGCAGGACAAAAGAATTCCTCCACTACTGAAATTCCAGTCCAGTGGCTGAAGCAGATGGTATGAACTCACCCTTCGGGCTTCTACACAGAGACAGGTCAAACTGTTAGACACCCTACTTAAGGGACAGCCAGCAAGCTTTTTAGCTATAAGTGTACTGAGCTAATGGAAGTTTTTAATTATTAATATTTCCTACTCATTAATAAATGAGATAGTGCAGTAATCACTACAGGAAACACATGTAACAGGGAAACCTAACCAGACAGGCACAGAAACAGTCACACAGTTACTTGAGGGACCAGCGGCGATTCCTGTATTAAAATCCAACTTGCAACATCAGTCACCACCTTCATATGTAAGCTGCCCTCTGCACTCTTTTTCCATATGCTACCAAGTCAAGTTCAGGTCCTGTGTCTTTCCTTCCAAGGGAAGATTGTCGGGGTGCCACATGCCCAGAAGATGTTTTGGTTACCAATATTGAAAACGTTACCAATAGCTCCACTCCCTGGTGCAACGACCTCACTACATTAAACATGAAATGCTTCTCTACAGGACAGACTGTTCCCAAGGGTTGCTCTAAGGCAAGAAATAAACTCCTCCAAAACCTAAAAAACATCACCAACTCCAACTGTGAGTTTAAGGAATGCTACTTTGATCTTGTATTTCAAAATATACATATAGTAGCATTTACATTAAAAATGTAAACAAAACCCACCACACTAAAAGCCCATATGAACAAACAGATCTCTGCCCCAAGAGGTGGCAGAGATAAAAACAAGGAGATGGGAATAAGAGAGTACAAGGAACAACTGGCAGATCCTAGAAAGCCCAGTCACCGGAAGAAGCTGAGACTGACCTGTGAACCTAGATAGAGTGGAACAGACACTTTTGACTTCCAGCATTCAGGAACTGACATTTCAGTATCAAAAAAGCAAACGAGGCAGTATTATGAGAGAAAATACAGCTCTCTGCTGCACAGTCTCCTATCCAAGCCTATGCAAACAGGAAACAAAATTTTCCTCAAAGCGTATAAATGTCTATGTACCACTACCATTGCAACAGTAAACGCCACAAGCTCAGTAGTCAGTGTCACACAAACATCTGTCCTTACTTTTCATTGATCTTCACTCCAATTTTGTCCAAACCAATTTTTCTCGTGCACGGATCTCTTCCGATTGCTAGCAACACCTGCAAAACAGCAAGGCACGTTACTGATTTTTTAAAACCTCCAAAGTACATTTGCATGTGGCTACCTATTATCTTCATTACATATTACAGATAAGTTTCTAAGGCTTGGTCACATTAAGATGAATACATTTGTTACCCATTGTACATTCATAGAGTTCAAGACAAGCCACACCACCACCACGACCTAATAATACCAGGTTTTAATGATGAGATTAAATACAGCCAAATTGCTTCCCCTGGAAAAATACCCCAAGAGTATTCTAAACTCGATTAAGATCAGATTCTTTATTTCCTCACACTTTTATACCAAAGTGTTATACTATATCCCTACCAGGGCAGGTGACCTCAAAATGCTCCACAAGGAAAGGGCTCTTTAGGAAGGAAACATACGTTTTGGCAAATAAAAAGACCATAAACTAATCTTTATTTTGATCAGAAAATATCATTTACTTAAATAGATTCTCAGACAAGTCACTGCCAAAGAATATTACTTGTTGAATATTGAGTATTATTTGTTTGAACATTTGTTCAGAATGATGGACAGATCAGGCCAACCTCTTGCCCACCCTATCACCTCTGCTACCGTAACAAGCAAAATAAGTTCCAACCTATACTATCACAAGAAAAAGTGCTATGTGCTTTGCAGACTTGGACAACTGCCCGGGTTACTACACAATGCTTCTCATAGACAACTAAGAACTGTGCTGAAGGAATCCAAGATCTACTTCAAGATCCAAGATCTTCCGAGCTGAAGGTTTTAAAATGCATCACACACAGCTCGTAGATTCGATAAGGAGTGACAGCATTTCAGTGAAAGATGTAGTAGCAATAAGAAATCAGAAGCTTCCATGAAGAAAAGATGGCATTGGTTTGCTAGCTAAAAAGCTTTCACTATGATGGACCAGGAAAAATAGAATTACAACACTGTGCAACAGTACTGTTATTATTGTTACACTTTCTCATAATATTAGCACTCGGATGCACTGAGGCATGTCCTTGTTATGGGATGACCGATGCACTACACAGGTAAACGAGGTCACTGGCACACAGTGTCTGCAGTCTAAAATCCTAAGCTGGCAAATATTTGTCTTTTTGCATTCAGTGTAGTTCCAAATACTTCATTCAAAATGTGTTGGTTTTGTTTTTTTCCTTTCAGCATCAAGGTCTAAGAAAATGAGTGGGGTGAGAAGTGATAGAAACAGTCAATCAAAAATATAATAGCATACCTGCACACTGCAATTTTACTGTTTTAAGTGCGTAATGAAGTTCCCTGACTGACTTGCCACAGGGCGTAAGTTGTTTTTTTGTGAAGATGCTGCGTCAACAGGTCTTGGGAAGACTTGACACCTGTCTGTTTAGCTCTTGCACAGTCCATTGTTTTGTGCTAACTCCAGAAGAGCATGCTTTAGTTACTAGGAGAGTTATTATAAATCACTACTTATTAGTTTATGACAAATATCCCACTGGGTAAAAATCCTGCAACTGATTGCACACGACCAAGCTCATCTACACCCCTAAGCTAAAAAACAGGTTTCAAAAGTATGCAAGTGATCTGCTAAGGCACATGGGACTCATGCCCATGAATTCTGGGACTTTTGTCACATGAATTACCTGTTGATTGTGCACAATTAGCATATTGCAATGATTAAAAATAATTTCAGAAACTCTAAACTATGGATAAGAACACCCCACAAAATCTTAACATTAAATGGAAGGCTATTTCACGTTCTTAATGTATATAGACAGGACTCACAGTGTTGTATTCTCCTTCAATTATTTGGTTCCCTGTTGTGGACTTGGCTGTAACTTTCAATCTTCCAGGAGTTCCTTCCTCAATCTGCTCAACCTACAACATTAGAGGAAAAGAAAAAAAAGAAAAAGAAAAGGGGTTTAGTTTCAAATAAAGATGTGCAAATGTATCTTTGTCCCACCATATATCTTATAATTGAAAATGAGTGTTCATCCGTGACGTAAAATTCACGCATTCATTCTAAAGGTATTTTTACCTTTCTCTACATTTGTGATTACTACTTGCATGTTTAAACATTTTGGTTTATCTCCATGCATTTATTCTTATCACCAACACAATGACACCTTGTTTCTGTTTATAAAGATTGATAGCTAAGTTCTTGTCCAAACCCACCCAGCATGTGAGCTGCTAGTATCAACGGCGGACAGAGGAGGTGAGGAGGAAGGCAACTCCTGCAAGACCTAGAAGCACCATCAAACATTTTCTTCAACCACAATCATGCCTTCCATCCATGGGAAGCCACAGTCACAGCCTAGCCCTTAGCAGAACAGGCTTTTGCCCCGTTCGAATGATATCAGTCCAACATGTAAAGCTGCCACGGCCTTGCAGGAGAGGGCAGCAGCTGGCTCTAAATGGCTGGAAAAACACCAGCAGCTTAAGAAAAAAAACCTCTCCAGAGTTCCCCAGAGTCAGCTGAAATAAATATTACTAGTTTTAGCTATGGATCCAGCTGCACACTCTCTCTCAAGTAATGCAGCAGGTTACTGCCTATTCCAGCAAAGCAAAAAAAGCCCAAAAAACAATGGGGAATCTTTTTGCAACTGTGCTCTTTGTTCAGAGTAATAAAAAAATAAAGGTTTGGTTAAAACAAAACAAAACCCAAAATACTCCTCCTTCCACACCCCAACCCCCCATATAACAGAAAAACAAAAAGCAGAAAGAGCAATACCCCTGGCTTTTTTCCCAAACACTCCTTTTTCCTCTGCTAAATACATCAACTAAACAAGTGATTGGACTTCGAAGCTACATAGGTGCATTCTCTTTTGTCCTCACTAATGTTCACTGGGCAGCAAGGAAAGGACTGGGTATCCTCAGCTACAGTCCCTTCCCTTACCCTCCCACAAACAACAAGGTTCCCAGCTGCTTCCCACGGCTGGCTGTACATACAAGAGACACACACATGTGCAACACAACTTCCTTCTGGGAAATTTTCAGTGTTCATTCTTCAGAAGAACAAGTACTTTTTAACAGCTGCCCTAGTTTTTACTGCTTATTCAATATTTGAAGAAAGAAAAATCAAAACTTCTGATGAAGTTCTCTTCCCCTTCTTTAAGTTATAAATGCCCAGACCTTCTGAGCCATCCTACCAACTTTAAAGGATCACTGTGTTAAACTGCTCCTATTCAAAGGCACTATTACTTATAATAATTCATCTTCTGTCTTCAAATCTCCCAAGGAAGGGTTTTAATAAGCACAACATGCATAACTTCAAAAATAGTGTCTGAAAGAGATGAGAAGACCTGCTAAAAACGTATCCAGCAATTTAAGTTTAATGATATGCTCAACTGAAAACAGGGCCAAATATTTTATTCCCATTGAAGTCGAAGACATGTAGTGAAGGGACAAGGTAAAATACACAAAAGTGCATTTTGTGACCAGGGTAATGGGATTCCTCTTCACAGGGTGCATCTGGAGGAGACCGCTTGTCATTTAGTTGAAATCATCTACTTCTTGTAAAATCAGATTCCTTCTTTCCCATCCCCCAGAAGAGCTACAAAAAGCTACGTATGAAACAAAAGCTAGATAATCATCCCTGCTTTTCATACAACATGGGATTTCTGCAATGCAAACGTGCACAAAACCAGAGTTCCATGAAACATCCACTTTGATTTCTCACAGCACATCTCTTACACTCTGTGAGAGGGGGTCAGATCCACAGCGCGGTAACTGGCATGAGCATTTCTTAATATGAAGATGAACAGTCTTCATTCAATTTAATGCTTTAATCCCCAAAGCGTTAAACTCAGTAACACGCTGGCTTAACGCCAAATTGAAAACTGCCTAATACATTATTTCCCATTTCATAATAAATAAGCACTAATTATTGAGAAAAAAAACATTAAGAAAAATACTGTTAGTATCCTCTGAAGTCTTTGATAAGGCAATTTTAGATTAGAAAGGCTCTAGAGTTTATCTAATCTGCTTTTCAACCTGCCTTTGCCTATACATGTACATAGCTAGCTGCATGAGTACTCCTACTGCATTCAAAGAAAATTGAGCAAGTATTTAAGGACTCTGTCAAGTAAAGGATATAGATGGATACTTATAAAGCCCACTTATTTTTCTGGATAGTCCACTGGTCCTGGGGACATAAGCAGTATTTGCTGGCTGAGAATTTTAGAACTGGCAATGAAAAATATGACTATTTGTGATGCACTGGCCCTGATCTTATAAGTTATTATACATCTGCTTAACTATGAGCCTGCAAGAACTGTCACAGATTTCAGGGCAACTGCTGAATTTAACTGTATTCAACATTTACAGGATGAGCAGGAGTAACAACATTTTTAATGCAACATATACTAACCCACCTAATTCTGATGCAGACAATGAATTCTGGAGTCTCACAAAATGTTAATACTAAGACTAAATTGTACCTGTCGATTACATAAGACTCATGGACTTACTCAGTTTAAACCAAAAATTATATCATAGCAGATACTGTATTGCAAATTCAACTTTTGTATTAACTAAAATAATTTACATTTTAAAACATTATGATAGGTGTATTGCAATCAATTGTGGTCATGTACCACTTCGAGCCTACCTTGATTGGCACAAACTCCCTAATAAAGTTGATTCCATGTTCTTCCATATATTCGCCAATTTTGTTTGCAATATCCTGGTCAAATCCTCTCAAGAGAATGGATCTCACCATTACAGTGACATCTAATCCAAGACCTGCAAGAAATCCTGCACATTCCAAGGCAACATAGGAAGCTCCAACCACCAGAGTTTTCCCTGGGCAGTAGGGCAGAGAGAAAAGATCATCACTGGAAAAAAAAAAGGAAAAAAAGAAAAGAATGTTACAGACAATCAGAAGAATGTATAGTGCTTTACATTTATCTAATTTCTTCTGTAAGAATAGGACTTTATTTTTCTATTCCTGCTCACAAAAAAACCCCCAGCAACTTAATTTTTTGGAAATTCAACTGCAATACAGGATCAGTAAATTACAGATTAAAAAGTTCCAATTAAGAGGACACACAAAAAGAAGAGTCTGAAAATTCTGAATCATCACAAATTTTTTTTAGGATTTTTTTACAGAAACTTAGGACAAATTGTTAAAAATGGTAGGTTGGGTTTTTTTCCCTCTGAATCTTGCTTCAAATATTTTGCTACAAA
>KZ507082.1:29216-49990 GCA_002844005.1 Limosa lapponica baueri | reverse complement strand
TTCCCAAAAGTTGAATTCACTTCACTGAGTAGCTGGAAAAAAACTGGCTTGAGTTTCAAGCCTGCCCCAATGCATGAAGACAGATAAATTTCAACCAGCTCCACAACATGGACTGCTTTGCTACTCCCCCTTTCCTTGACATTTGAGCAGGGAGGTTTCTTCCAAGCAGACTGCTCTGCATTACCGAAAAAACTTCAGTACGTGAACTGAAAGACCATAAGGAATAGGGAAGAAGTGGGTGTACTCGTAAACGGGGCAGAGATGATGAATTAATGTTATGACAGACAACACACATGATCTACGGTATTCCCAGTTACTGCTGTTATCAGTCTGAAACAGAACCATCCTAGCCAGCCACCCACAGTCCTGTGGTGTCTAATAGACACCAGTGTTTTTAGCACCTTGACATCTGTCTACAGCTGTTCTCCTCCGCTTACTTTCCTCTAACAAAAAGTTACGTAGGAAAGAAAACCAGCAACTAAGTAGCCCTGCTCATGCTTCACAACTCTCTCTTACAGGTGAAGCATTTGCACACAGTAAATGACTTCATATTCCTCTTTGGTTTTACCTGCTAATGCAGTATTCCCTGTCTCCAGGTATACCCAGGTAGCGTGGCCGTTCACCAGTGGCAATGAGAAATCTCTCAGCCGTGTACAGCTTCTCAACTCCTCTCTTATTTGTTGCCTGTGGACAAAGTATTGGTCCAAAGTGAGTATTTCACAGTCCTACCAAGGGAAAAGCTATTCTATTTGAAAAGCATCTCTATTCAGAAAGTAGGAAGACCTAGGAAACATGGCAAGGGAGTACCTTTACTGTGTGTGGCCCAACAAATTCTCCATATGCATTCTCATATGTGACGTTCTTTTCTCTCAGTGAAACCCGGTACCCCCAGTTCAGTGAACCGATGTAATTTTGAACAGATTCTGTCATAGTCATCCAGTTGTGTTTGACTGCTAAAATAAAAGAAAAAGGTTCATCTTTCAGTCTGTGAATTCTTCTTTTCCCATAGCCAACCTTGTATTCTCAGACAGATTTTTTTCATGACCCAGTCACCTTTGTCTTATTCTTTTTTATTATGCTTTTTTATTCCAGGGTAACTCTACTGCAATTCAAAGAATTATGTCAGCACAGACAACACGAGAGGTCACTGTGGAAGAGATATGACTTAAAACACGGAAAATTTAGACTTACTGCATTATCAATAGTTTTCTATTGACACATGCTGCGAGCAGGTGACATTGCTCAACAAATGAAGACTATGCATCTCTGAGAGTTGTCTCTGCATGTTCCCCTCTACAGGATTACACCCTAAATAAATCCCAACCCTATAGCCATGCACATTAGAGCTAGTGTAAAGTAAAATGCATCTTCTTATGTAGTTGTGACAGAGACTAAGGGAAAGGAAATCCTTGGCTGTGATTATGAGTAAGTTTTTAATAGGGAACATTCTGGGGTATTCCCTCAGATGTTGTGTTACATTCAGAAATGCAGTAGTACCTTATTGCTTTCATTCAAACAGTGACCTTATCAAATACTAACATGATCAGAAGCTATTAATAAACAGATCAGAAGCTGCAAAGCAATAAGCCCTGTGGCTTTAAACTTAAAAAGCACTTAAGCTCATGTGTAGTCTCTCTGAAGCCGCCTCACATGCTTAAACACAACAAGCACTTGACTGTGAAAAGAACCTTGAATTTTCAGAACAAATGAGAAACCTGCAAAAATTGTTCTCCTCCTTTACCTTCTTCTGTAAACTGCCATCCATACTTGCGTGAATCTTGCAAGGCTTGTCCCAGTAAAGCTGCCTGGTGCATCAGTTTTTTAGGTATACAGCCTACATTTACACATGTTCCTCCAAGACCTGAGAGTAGGGAACAAAATGTGTTTTTCACATCAGTGCGGCTGATTTCAAAGAAGAATCAGAGTCTCTGAGTAAAGCTCCTTTAGAACAGGTTTGCAACAAAAAGAAATTTACCCCATGAGTTTCCCAGAGGTGTAGGCGTGACAAAGTCCAGCACCATCACTTTCTTTTCATATTTGGCAGCCTCCTGCAAAACAAATTACATAAGACACATATCTAAATATTGGAGGTTAAACTTGGAGTCGATGATAACATCATGCATTGCTAAAAAGCTTTGTGACTTTTAATTAAGTAATAATGAATAATTTGCAAGGGAACAGCCAGACAGCCATTAATCTTCTGAATTAATCCATGCACTCAGTAGGGAAAAAAAAGATGAAGGGAAAAAAACAGGCATTCATCCTGCTACACAACAGCGTGGCGCCAGTTGATACACATAAGATTCTGGGAGTCAAACCTCCTGTTCTCTCCTCCATCCTGTCAGTTTGTTCACAGTATTTCCCAACATGCCATTTATTTTTAACATATTTAACAATTTCTTCATTAATCCAGTCTTCCCTTCAAAGATGGTTTCTCAAACATTTGTTTGAAACCACATCACATAATGACATAAACAGTCACTTGGCCAAGTATTACAACTGTGCTTATCCAACCTTTTTTCTTGCAGTAGAAGGGAACGCTGGATTTGAAGTACAATCTGTAGTTGTCAGGATCAGCTCTTGCTCTTCAAGCTAGTCAACCTGTGGCAAGTTGACTTTACTGTCAGGATGTGTTTTGGATGTCATCCAAACTAGTAAAGTGATGGCTTATTTCATGGTATTTCCCCTGAGAAGTTTCATTAGCAAATCTACAAGCAATGTGTGAAAATGATACTGAGAACTGGAATTTCTATACTGATTCCATTATTCCCTTTGTACTTTTTAAGAAAAATGCAAAAACTGACGGTGATAACTGCTACCAGAGAAAAACACTTAAGTAAGCACTACATAGCTGAGAAACAACAATGACAGATCCCCCCATGAGATGCAGCAAAATAACTTTGATACTTGGAGTAACCACAACTGGGCTGCATCACATGGTGAGTTCTTAGTCATATAAGCAATAACAACTGTAGGCACATGGTATTACCCTAAGGCTTTGGGTTTGGTTTGGGAGGAGCTAGACAGCCTTCAGCGCTACGCTACCAGTAATACTTGTTAATCCAAACAGTTGACAATCAGAATTTCAATTTTAAATGTATCTTACTTCATGCAAAATACAAATCAGATTTCAAACAATACTGGCTGTAGACACCTTTGGAAAATATTGATGTACTGGATTTCTGCTTCCAACTAAAGGTAAAGGTTGGCCAAGAAAATCATGTCTATCCCTTAGTAGCACCTCTGATAAAGTTCCTCAGAAAGGTGCTTAGGGACTGAAATGCATTATTAATGCTCCTTTATAATGACAACTCTCATACACAGCTCAAAAAGAGCTGTACCAGTGTTAGCTAACTAGAATGCACGGATTCCCAAGCTTGCACTCAGCTACACGCTCACACAACACAGCGCAGCACCGCGCCACCACCTCGGTAGAGATCACAAACAGATACAAGCACTTCTGCAGAGCCCTATGCCTACAGCAACAAAGCCTGCCCCGCAGGCTTTCAAACTCTACTGGGCTCAGTGCAGCGCTGCGTGAACACAACAAGGTTGCTTGGAGCCAGAGCTGTTCTGTGTGAACTGGTAGTGGTGGCCTGGCACTTTGCTCTGGGTCTGCGGTTGGGCTGCAGAGAGGCAGCTTTAGCAGCGTTTGCACTCACCGTGGAGACAGGCCTCCAAAATAAGCTCGGAGCAGAACAGAGAGAGGAAAAGGAAGATGTGCCTACAAAGCTGCATGCGTCATAGTGAAAAGCATGCATTTAATCGACCTAGTTAAACTGCTGCAAACCTGAGTGTAGATATCTGGAACTTGGTATACGAGATGTGCAGTTGGGTTTTTTGTTTGGGTTTTTTTTTTCCCTTTTGTTTTGTTGGGCTTTTTAAAGCACTGTATGTTAATTCACTAAAAGAAGCTGAATAATCTAAGTCAGAAGTTTATGCATGTAAAACAGTGTCACGAAACTGATTTGAAATGCACACATTACTACTGATAGTGATGTTGACTTTATTGATGTACCATCTTCTACTCTACAATCACTTGAGAACACTAAGAAGCAATATACTTCATACACTGAGTTGAAGGAATGAGGCAATTTATCTTCCTAGCTACATACCTTTTCTGTCCCATAGCTGAAAAATGATGCAATAAACATCACTGCTGTAGCTTCACAACCCAGCATATGTATACAACAAAGTAGAGCAGTCTCCTTACAAATATTTCAACAGATGGCTTTTTATTACTGCAAACTGTTTTTGCATTGCTGCAAGCTCCCTTTTACTCTTATTACTCCGTCTTAAAACATCCCCCTCTTCTAAAAACCAGTGTTTGCTTCTTTTTGCAGGTTCCCAGAATTTTTATAGATCTTCTCTTCCATCCTATGCTGTGGCAAGAGTGTCCCTATTGATGTGAAAGCAGTAAACTACTGAAATAGACTATGGACATACGTCACATTACAATCCACCACTCAGCACTACATTCTTGCATTAGAACAGAAGTTCTTCTAAGGGACCAAGGTTTAGTGTGAATCTACACTGAAATATTTTCTCCTCATTTTCTTTCACTCCTCAACGATCTCCTTCACTTCTTGACAACAAAAGAAATGCCTCCTGTCCGGAGGAATAATCCAGCTCCGGGTCTTGAGCAACGAAATAGTTTTATTTCTGGGAATGCTCAATTCACTTCTAAATAGTTAACAGTTAATTCTACCACAGCAAGAAGAGGAAAAATGTGCCTAACTACTGATGTAAAAGAGAGTTACTGACTTACATTAAATTTCAGCAAGTTTCAAATATTTGGGATAATGACAACTCTAAGAGCTGGTATATTCTGCATCACTGTGGATTCCTTTAATTAATTCTAGATATGCTCCTAAGAGCAGAATCCTAACAAAAAAAAATCATAAATTATTTGGCTACAGGCAGGAAGTACCAGACCCTAAAAATGAAGGACGAGATCCTAACTCTGCTTACATATAGGCTAAATTTCCATTTATGCAACTATATAAACTCAGTATCATAAAATCTCCCCCACTGTCAAGAATTAAAACAACACATACAACTATTTCTGAACAGATATTACTTTCAGATAAAAATAGAAACCTCCTGATGTTAATTTTGAATATTTTTTAAAACTTTTTCAATTATAAATTGAATTTTAATTCAACTACTAATAAACCCTGTCGAGGTATCTACCTGCTGTTTTCCAACAGCATCATCTCCCATTAGTGGGGACCAAGTTTCATTCTATTTAGAAGCATACCATGACATTTTTATGTTTTTCTTCTTCAGAATAGAAATAAAAGAATAGCGTATAACTGGGGCTAATCTCAAAAGAAATCCCACCGATCAGGCAGAAATGTTATACCCTTACAGTGTTAAAGCCACCCAGACCCAAGACATTGAGGATGTTATCCACCTACTTACAAGGAAAGTATAAATCTGTATTTTCTCTCTCATACCTTGGCAGCTGCCAGACCACCTGAGCCTCCACCGATGACAATGAGATCATAGTCGTAGGAATGCGGCGCCGATGTATGTCCGTTCATTTCCAGCAGTTTCTGTTGTTTGTCCTCCTTATGTGCCTGAACAGAGGAAACAAAAAGGATTAGGGAACATTTATATATTATCCACAGTGCTCAAAAATAAGTATTTTCAGCAGTAAATATTGTGATAAGGGAACATAAATGCATCTAAATTTTCTGAGTTCTGCTTTTAACTAGCTTTTTAAAATTTCCTCTTCTTAATCCATCCTTGAATAGGTCAGTACCTATTAGATATTGAACTATGAATTTTCTTGTTTGTTGGAGCCCTGGGTTTCCTTGCAGAGCTTAGTTTTCCACATCAACACAACTCCGGTGCCTCCTCATACTGTGTACTCCAGGATGAGATAAATACCTGCTGACACAGGCATTCCACTAATTTGTTTTAGTCTTTTCATCTGCCCTGGACTTCAATAATTAGTGTTTTTCCCCTCCTCCTGCATATATTAGTAGGAAAAAACAACAATCATATGCAACTTTGTAATAATCTGCAATTACCAGCCTTACCAACTGAATGAACAGAACTGAAAGAAGTAAACAATTTCTGAAAATTACATTGTATAACATGCCTGTGTTTATTATTGCTTTGGTTTAGCATTGTAACTAACTTTGGTGTCAAATGGATCAAGTGTAATCACTACAGTTTCATGAGAGACTTTTATTCTTTTTTTTTAATCCGATGACTCCTACCACAGAAAAACAACCCATAAGTCCTAAAATGCATTTTGACAGCTGTATGCCACAAAGCACATTGCATTGTCTTCATATACTCTTCCTAAAATGAGCTGAATTGTGTACTTAATTTGCAAAGCTCCAATTTATCAGGGCTTTGGACCGTCAAGCCTTTGGAGTTGCTGGCAAAATTCTCAATGCGTCTCAAGCTGCAGGACAAGATCTGGAGTGAGTAAAAATCAGACTCTTCAGCTGATGTAAATCAGTGAGTATCCGTTAAAGTCATGACAAAACTTTTAAGACCAAAAATGTAAATAAAGAAACCCATACTTAGACACTGCACAAATCTGCTCGCTTTTATTCAAGTGCTTCTATCTGCCTAACTAGGTAGGACTGGATTCAGTACTACTGAAATAGTCATGGCAAATGAAAGGAAAGAAAAAACCCCAAAGTTTCCCTTCTCTTTTCATCTTCATTTTGTTTTGCATTAAGCAGCCCTTTTTGCTCAACCCATTCTACTGTCACCTTCCTCTGAGGTTAGGTTATTCCCACTCTGTAAGTATAACTGTGTCTACCCTACAGACTGCTGCCAGCACAGCCTCATCACTGACAAAAATCCCCTACCCCTCGAGCAAATTACACAGCAGTGTCAGCAGAAATTCAGACCGTGCATCTTCCTGTAGAAAGTTACATTTTAATAGCATTTTATAACCCTGGGTAGCATGCTAATCGTAGAAACAAAACCTAGAAACCACCTGTGGCTGTTGTGAAGATATCCAAAAATACCTCATCTTCCTTCCTCTTCTCCCCTGCTCGGCCACCCCAATATATACTCCTGCCGCTGAATCTACTTTGTGCTCGGTTCCCTTTTTTTCTATTTTTCTAACACGGCCATCAGCCACGCTCAAACTGCCTACTGCAATCAGGGTAAGAGTGAAAAAGGAGCATATATTTTATTAGGATATGCAGTTTCACTTTGTTTGTATTTAGGGACATAAAGTTAGAGAAAGTGTGGCATGCTTTTCCAAAGCACTCCACCTTGTTTGCTCAGTGGCAACAGGATGCTGTGAAGCTTAAGGGTGGATTAATTCCCAGACAGTCATCAGACCCACCTACCAGGAACGTTATCTTTATGATGCATATAAAGAAACCACAATACTTATTCATGAAATTTGCTTAGATCACTACTTATATCATGCTACTTTACTTATATCATATTACTTTTTTTTTTCCAGTTTTTGTTCATTTTTCATTAGTTCTTCATTATCATTCTTCATGAAAACATATTAAAAGTTTAGATCAGCCAAAGTAGATTACAACCTTCGCCTCTGAAATCACCTCCTAAAACCTCACTCCAAAGTGGCCAGGATCTTGACAAGCTCCACTTCCCATTTACTGGGTGTACTTGGTCATGACCGTGATCCCATCCTGAGAACGGATTTGCTCCATTCTTCTCCCAAGAATTACAATTTTTAAAAGAAAGGCTATGCTCTTATTATTCTTCAACATCAAAACTAAATTATAGACTTTAAAATGTATCTCCCCCTACCTTTAAAGTTTTCTCATGATTTCCTGTTTGCTTCTCCTGTACAAAACCAACTGGCTGTGAAGTTCCTGCTGTTACTTCACACCGCCCTTCTTGCAGGTTCTGTGCTCCCTCTGTGAAATAAAGGATAAAATAAAGTAGTGTCTGGAGAGACGTCCTTTATGAAGGCTGCCCTCCTCAACCGAAATTGTCTGGGGGAGTGGCCTGGCAGCTTCATCGCTTCCTCATCAGCGGCATGCCTGTCTCAGGGGAGCATTTCCTAAGGCAGCCGATGAGTCATTTGCAACGTTAGGATGACTTGCTATATTTTATTTTTTAATAAAATCCCATATGAGATTTGGCTGGGATTTCAGTAAGTTTAGCCAATCCAACAGTAGGCTTGGAACAAAGCAAGGAAATAAGATTTGCTGTGGCTAAACCTGAAACTTCAGTCTTAAAGGAAAATGATGATTTTTACCTTTCTTGCCCAGAAAGTGATTTTCTTATGCTGCTGTGCTGTCATTTTATTCAGTCTCATACTTTTTAAACTGAACTAAAAGTTTTGCTTTTTCTCCTGCAGTTAGTTCCATGGAAACTTCTTTCAGTTCAATTTATTGATATAATTGTTTTTTCTATGCAACTCCTACCCCCCAGCCCCCCAAATAATCTTTGCCATATGGTATTGCTCATACTATAATCCTCTAAATAAATGTATTCAAAATTCTCGACAAGATCTGTTGGCCCACTCGTCATAACTGATCTTTTATATATATAAATTGGAGATAAAGGTATCTCTAATAGAAAAGCTTAAGCATATTAGTGGAAAGGAAAAAACTAACATCTTTACACACAGTGATACTTTATTTGCTATGGCATGGAAAAGAAAAAAGAAGAAAATCAAATAGTTGATTGGAATCCATTATCAGCTCTGCCTTCTGCCACATAATTCTGAGTTATGTTTAGCTTCATTTCCCACAAGTGGGTCAGTACACACTTGTTTGTACTTAATCACATACATACTTTGCACTGCACAACCAGCATTAATTAGCAAACTCTGGCACGTGCACATACTTAGACAAACAGCCATACTGAATGCGTATACATTCCTTGGCCACTGAGCCCACAAACCAGAGGAGGATTCACACACACACATGCACACAAATGCAAAAAGGCAGTCGTTGAAAACTGGTCTGTAATCTTGTCATCTCGGTTTTCTTCTCTGAAACTTGGTGATAAAATTCCTTGATCTCACAAAGGTATTGGGAAGAGTACTTTGCTGATGTTGGTAAAGGGCTTTAAAGATCAGAATCATTATGTAATAGTTAATAGCAGTATCAGTGATGGATAACACTTGGCCTAGTCTCGCCTGGGGAAGGAACGCAGGAATTCACCCGTGTGTATACACGCGCACCTGGGAAAAGCAAGAACACAGGTTTTGAACAGTGGCCATGTCTGCACAAAGGAGAAATTTTTCTTCAATATATTACCAAAGGTACAGTCCTGTGGGTACCTGAAGCAACTAAAGCCTTACATTTTATTCCTATAACAAGTTTGGACAACCTCAGGAATGTTCACGTAAAACTGTATCTTCACTGAGATAAAAATCTAGTCATTAGACAACACAGGCGTTTATATAAATGTCTCTAATTATTTTCAGGTAGATCTGTGCTAGAGGTGCCCAGCTTTAGCAATAGCCCCAAAGCCCAAGGGCAACCATAACCTCTGGGAGGGACTTGAAAGGGTTTGTAGGCAGGCTGCTGCTGCTGCTCGGGGCCTCTCCCTTGTTGGTTCGGGCAACCTGCCACAGGCAGGATGACAAAGCAGAAAGTGCTCCCCGCATCACGTGCTTGCCCTCCATAAAACCCCATCCATTAACGGCAATTACAATAACCCACAGTCCTGGTGGATCGGTACTTTCCAGAAATCAATCAGCGGATACCTTTTTGCAGGGTAAGATCGCTGAGGAGAACCTGGACCACAAAGGTCTGGATAATCCTCAGAGATGTCGCAGTGAGGATAACTCTCTTTGTCTGTAAGCATCAGGAAGTATGGCAACTCACAGCCATTGCAGGAAGATCCAGTGAGGCTCTCACCCTGCACTACCACTGTCTTCGGTTTTTGTTAGTCCCCATCTAGAAGACGGTGGCTGTTGAGTGCTACCTGCTCCTAAGGCATGTGCCCTTCAAGTACTCGCCATGAAGGTCTGTAAGTGGCACTTCATGGCAAAGGTCTGCACTGATTTACCTGGATTTTCTGTATCACACAGAAGGACATTATCAACAGTAACAAACTCCTTCACGTGGGCTGAACCGGTCTAACAAATCACTACTGTCAGAAGGGGACAAGCCAACTCTCTTCCATCACACATCTTTTTTCTTCTTCTTGCTGACAAAACACCCTGGGCTTGCACACTTGGCACCAGCTCTGGCAGGCCAGAGCTGGCCCTCACATGAGCTAAATCAACTCACTAACCTAGGAGAAAACTAACCCAGCAAAAGAAGAGGTGTGGGCAGTTTCCCACCAGCCTAACAAGCTCAGCCAGCTCAGGAAAGGATGACAGTCGGTGCCAGGCAGAAGGCATATCCATGCAGACCAGGGTGAAGGAAGAAGAGGCAACAACATTTCTCTCCCTGGTGGCAGCAAAGCTGCCAGTTTTGCTCAGCAGCTTGTTAAACCAGCAAAAACCCCCATATTTTTAGCATTTACCCGAATCCATTTCTGAAGCAGGCTACACTAAGCCTCACTGCCACTTCTTGAGCAGAGAAAAAAAAATACAGTGAAACAACTATGGTATTTTTAATCCATGTCCTTCCTTATTGGGGGTGAGCTTCCTCACAAGTCAAAGTCCTCCTTGACACTGAGGCCTCTGAACTTTTGACTGTCGGTTGTGTAACTTCTGGCAGGGGTGAAAAAAAGCACGATTGGTTTCAGAAGGCCCTGACCAGGCAGGAATGTGA
Organism: Limosa lapponica baueri; assembly: GCA_002844005.1. NCBI lineage: Eukaryota > Metazoa > Chordata > Aves > Charadriiformes > Scolopacidae > Limosa > Limosa lapponica. The sequence continues at coordinate 39,296 of KZ507082.1, read as the reverse complement.
CCAGCCCAACACAACAGTCTGGACCTGCTTTGTGAGCGGAACTGCTCCAGGATAAGAATCCTCTTACTCTGCAAAAGCATCCACCCAGGAATCCAACAGGCTGCCGAGGCAGGATGTGGAGACCCTGCAGAAAGCACCTGCCCTTCAAGTACTCGCCAAGACAGTCTGTAAGTGGCACTTCAAGGCAAAGGTCTGCACTGATTTACATAGGTTTTCTGTATCAGACAGAAGGACATTATCAACAAGAACAGACTTCACATTTTCGACAATCAATGTAATTAAAAAATAGCTGTCTCTACTCCAGTAGTTCAGAAGATGCCTCTAATTTTGTAATGCTTATGGAACAAGCATGTAACTTGCTTTCCAGCCTTATCTTCAGGCATCTGAGAAGTGCGAGCTATTCTATAGGACAATGAATGTTTATCTGACACTCAAGTGAGCTTTTTAGGTGGAGAAACTTTCAGCTTTTCCTTCTCCTAGATTTGCTCATTTCTTCCCTTTCAACACAGGTCACCACCTCCTCTGTTGCGTAAACTGAAACATTTGGAAGTGATGGTAAGAGAGCCATTACATCATCCAGATTACAACAAGGAAAAAAAAACCAAGCCTTTAAAATACACACCTCCAGCCTGGATCATATCACAGGTCCAGACTGAGAGGCTGCCTTGCAATCAGCTGAACTGACAAAACTGCAAAGGAATGGAGTAGAACTGAAGCAGGATGCAGGGAAGGATGAGAACTTCTTAAACCGCCTTTGCCCCTGCAGGAGTCACAATGAACCCGCACTTCCCTGAGGGCCAGGATCAGCGAGTGGAAATTAAAAAGTAATACTTAGAAAGTGTAGTTTGGTGTAAGTTAGACCTTCAACCTACCTCGCACGCTTTACTTTTTACTGTGAGAGAGACACAGTGCAGCCTTACAGCTAATCAAGAGAAGCAACGGAGTTGGCTGCTGCAGATGTGTCAGGGCTTGCTTAAATAAGGGCTGCATGTGCTGTGCTCTAGTGATCCCGGCCAAGAACCACTGATACCTCTGACAGGATAAACTTGCACAGCCCCGTGGCTATTCTCTTCTTTCCAAGTGCTGATTCAGCACTTGGCTGCCCTCTCAGAGGAAGCATAGAGATAGCTTAGAGGTACATTTGCCTCCCCTACCTGGACTCAGCCAAAGTCTGAACCCATAACAAGTCAGCAATGTTAAGACAGGCCAAGCCGGCATTATTTACACGCACAGAATTCAATGCTCAATGCTGATAAGAGCTGTTAATCAAGAGTGAACCACTGATATCCCATGAATGCTACTTCTGAAGGCTGGTATATTTGAGCCTTGAATCCTGCTGGCTACACATCGGACCAAGACACGTTACACCCAATTAGCAGTACCTCTAGCCTTCTCTCTCAAATTAGCTATTTGTCCTTAACTATGTGTACAGCACCACATGTGGTCACTGCACAGAAATTATATAGCTAAAATAAAATCCTTACTTTCCCTCCTAAGTGTCAAATATTAAGGAAACAGAATCCAGAAGGTGAAAACACCCTACCTCAGAGCAACTTTTGCACCTACTTAATAGAAGCAGCAGCTTGCAACACTTGTATATATACTCCTTACGGTTTGTAATTTCAGCCTTCAAGGAAAAAGTTCCATGGTGAGTGGAACAAACAAAACCACTTCACCAATACCACAAAAACATGCATCTTTCCCAGGGCTAAAGGCTGTTTTTTCCTCAGAGAATCTCGCTGTCGGCACATGCAAGTGCTGAGGAAGGAGAAGAAAGACTGAGCTATGCGCTCAGTCCGTAAGACTGCTTGCTCACTTTTATCTGGTGCAGTTCAAGTGAAAAACAAAGAACTTCTGGGCATTTTTGAGCAGCTCTTTCACCTGCAGAGTGCACAAATATTAACAGATGAGGCTGAACAGTGCAATCACTTTGATCCTTTTCTCCCTGGATCACAGGTCTGTTTTCTTATCTGCTGGCTTCCCAAGCACGCAGTCTTCATGGAGCAGAAAACAGCCTTGATGATTCTCTGGTTCTGCCAGTGACTTCCTTGACATATTGCTGAAATGTCCAAAAGGTGTTTAAGAGTTTGAAATTATTGTGATAGGCAGCACCCCACCAGAAAGCAGCTGCACAGGTTTTCTTGGCTTTATGCTCTCTCCATGTCTGACCAAGAAGCCCTTAAAACCATTGGTGAGAGTTATTTCATTAAGTTATTGCATTTTTCTTAGCAATCCCTGACTACTGACAGAAATGAGAGCTGATCCAAACCAGCCCTAACTTCACTAAGAGATAGGTTGTGTAACCTGGTGCGCTGATGTCCTTTTCTACACTCATTTCCCTAAGCCTACTGAATCCACAAATGAGAACAGGGTGTTTCATATGAAGTTTGATTCTGACTCGCTCTCAAATTCAAAAACCACCAAGCTTCAAGACTGACAAGTAAAAGAGTAAAGGGCATTTTCCTAAGAAATCAGAAGTTTTCCAAACTATATTATTGCTTATATTTATTCAGTGTGTTGCTGCAAAGTGCTTTAGCTTTCATTGTGTTCTTTTTAATCTGCTTTTCATGTCTAAGAGCTTGAGACTTCTTCCATTTAAATAAAGCATAGCTCGAATGGGATCGACATCAAGACATAACGTGGAATAACTTAACTTAGCACTTAGCTGAAATAGGGCACACGAACAGGAGCTCTACTTTGGCACAGATTTCTGTTAACGGAGTCCTGGACTCTAGTCCACAGTGTTACTCCAAAACACCTATCTCCTTCATGAAAGCATAATTATTTTTTTTTTACCACAAGTATTTGAGTAAAAAAAGGCATTTAAAGGCATTTTCCTAAGTTGCAAAGCACATAGATACAAATTTTCTTCTGGAAAGTTTTCAACCTAAGTATTAAGCTCTCTAAGCCAGAGGAGAAAAAGACCTCATCATTCTCAGCAAATCAAATGCAGTTAACATGTGAAAAAGACAGAAAAATGACAGTAAACTTCATAGTGATGTTTTCTCAAAGGAAAATAAATATCTACTGAGAACTTTTAAACAAACCCCTACATAGCAGAGCAAGAATTACAAAACCAAGACAAGCCAAAGAAGAAATACTGACAGAGGAATGATGAATGCCACATCAAACAAAAAACAAATTTTCAAGTGACATCTACCCAAGGGCACGATTTAAAGCTCTCTATACCCAATGGAAAATCACCCACCCAAATGAAGGCCTTAAGTGACAAAATTCATCCCTTTCAGTCCCGTTTTCTCATGAACATCTGAAGACTGACTCAGCAACATCCTCCAATCTGCTTTTCACTCAAGATGGGTCAGCGCTGTTTTGTGAGCAGGCTGCAACCCACCACTTCTGCATCCAAGAAGAATGAGATGAGTTGCTAGTGTAGGTGAAGGAGGTCAACATCAAAATACACCCTTCTCAGCCTCTACCCAACCAGGCACTCAAGCTTTTAACATGCCACATCCTGACAGACAGCAAAAAGGTTTCTGAAATTGGCCTCAGTTCCTAGCAAAAGAAGAATTCCTACTCCCAGCCATGTCCTTTTGCTTTTGTAAATATCCATGCAGCTACCATGGAAGTCCAACCATAATATGAAAAAGTATTTTACTTTACTGATTTCAACAAGGACATCGTTGTACTCTTTGGTTTGTTATGAGAAGTCCTATAAGGCATGCTTCTGCCATAATTATGGAGCTTGAAACCCTGCTCCAACAACATGTGGGCTTTCATGCAGACATTCCTGGTAGCTCTCAAACCACCAAAGCCATTGACACTATCAGACGATTGGTATTTGTCCTAGAAAGTCTTCAGCCTTTACTCTTTTCTTATGTAATTGTTTAAAGTAAACCATATAGGAATTACCCAGGTTGCTCTAATTAGCATTAATAGGGATGTTTTCTGTGAGCATAACATCACATGCCGACCTCAAATATTTCTAGACTATCTAAAATACAAGCTCCATTGGCTTAAGGAGAACAAGTTGTATAAACTAAACAAAAGTAAACTTCAGATTATCTCTTCCTCAGTAAAAAGGCAAGTAATGCTAAATTAATAAGGTATTTTTGGCCACTTCCATCTTCCATTTTATTTCATTGTGAGCTAAATTAACTTGGTTATGAACAACTTAACATAAAGCTTCTGTGTCTCTGGAACTGCAGTAAAAGCTGTAACATCTCACATAACGATTTATATGCAATCTTGACAGAAAACATCATCTTATAATACCAGTAATTTTAACACGGATTCTTGTCTATTCCCTTCAAAAGTCACTGCTCCTTTTGGATTTACCTATATCATTATAATGCTTTGTCTAATCCAAATAAAAGCAAAGGAAGCCGATTTCTGGTATGACTACCTATAGGTGCTCACGGTGCCATCCATACTGGCTCACCCTTCATTTGGGATGACCTGAAAAAGCTGAGCTTCCTGATTTTTTTCTTGAAATTCCTGCGGCCAACACAAACCTGTTTATTAATTCACTCTTCTCTTTTTTTTTCTGGTCAGTAAATGAACAATTCTCTGACAAGAGAAGGAAGTATCACTTGAACGAGTGTGGCACCCGAGGCACAGAGAGGTGAAACAGTACTCAGCAGGGCTGGAACAGGATCTCCTGGTGTTGGTCCCACTCATTAGACCCAACAGCCATCGGCCATGCCTTTATTGTCTCTACCACAACTAAAGCCATTTATTCATTCCCACATGTCTCTCTGTAGTTGGGGTTGCATTTGAGTCACAGACAACATCAAAAAATGGTGAAAAATATCTCACACACAATCAGGTTTTTTGCCAAACAAGCCACTATTAAAAGTGAACATGATGAAAGGAAAACAAACTTTTTGCAGATGACCTCCCAGAATGGGCATGAAGTTTAGAGCAGGTATTGCACTGTGGAAAGTACTTAGGTACTTGGCTCAGAAGCCTGTGATTATTTGTTTTTTCCCCCAGGCAGGGCTTTTTCAAGAAGGGGCAAAAACCCCATTATTTTAGTCTAGGGTAATCCAAGTTTCTTGTTTTTGAAAAACAAAAGGACTTGGGTGGAACGACTTAATCCTGCTTGACATAGCATTTCTACGAGGTGAATGACGCGTGATAACCTAACAGGTCACTGCCCTCCAAACCGTCTCGCTGCCTAAGTGATAGGACAAACCAATCTCCATGCGTACAGGTTCTGACAAAGGTCTAGCGGGAAATGGTTGCGAAAGGGGATTGGAAAACTGTAGATACATTAACACTTTTGTGAGCTAGAATTACAGAGACGTGCTTGTTTTGTGTCAGGCTGTGCAAACAGCGGAGGAGTTAAGGAAGTTAAGCGCTTCCTTCCCGCCGTACTGGGGGATGCCACGCCAGGGCACAGGCAAGGTGACCGTGCCTCACAACACTTTCTTCTCCGAGCAACTGAGTCAACAAGTAAAACAGGCACGTTTGCTAGAACAGAAGATGAAATATCACCTCAGTTCACTACGTAAAACCAGCTCATTAGCAGGTCCTGAAGAAACGCTTAGGACTAGACTAGACTAAGCTACTATTTTCTATGGAAACAGAAGTATTTGCATGCTTTACTTACTTCCTCCCTTTGCATTCATATCTCTTTCATGCAAATAAAAGTTCTGGGCCACACAGAGTTCTAACAGCCAAAAATGACAGAGGGTCTCACAGTTCCACAGGGTTTACCATCAATGAGTCCAACTGCATAATTAACAGTACAAGGCACAATACATAAAAATATATGTACATAGACCATACAGGTACTATACATATAATACATATAGGAAAGGCAATAAGCTAAGGAAAGCAACAGCTGTGAACTATTTGGAAGAAAAATAGAAGGTAAAACCAAACTGAAGATGAGGAAAAGAGATGGCATCGGATATAGCTTGGCAAGTCAGAGGATGGCTCTGTGAAGAAGACCTACAATGTGACACCACACTCAAAAAAGGAAGTTACTGAAAAGTATGAATGAGGAAAATGTGAAAAAGCACTGGAAAAGAATTTCACAGGAAATTCCTGAGTCAAGATGCTACAGACTGGAAGGCAGATGCATTACAACGAGCAGTGATCAAAAACCAGATATGAAAACCAGAGGAGGCATCAAAGACAAAACTTTCCCAGGACATAGCAGTGAAGTGCACTCACTTTGAAAGGAGAATAAGTTACCAATTCAGCATACTGAATAAGCCACAGTGCACAATTTTATCTGGTATTTGGTTTGTTTTCTGCAAGCACAACCAAAAAGACAGCAAGTTACCCTACCAAAGGATGTCCAAGATGGCCTTAATGGAGAAATAACCTTCAGACAGGAACAAGCGGTGAAGTTTTATCTGCAAGGAAGTCTCGAAAATAGAGAAACTGTAACAGTGAACTGGAAAAAGGGGGACCAGTACCACACACTGTGAGGGCCAAGCACTGTTCCTGTTCCCAGCAGAAATCAAGGGGGTGGTGTAACTGTTAACAAGGGCAGAGGAAGAATGTGGGCAACCATGACACCACTTCCAAGAGTCAAGTCCACTCTACTCTTCTCCACAAAGAGTGCTATGACACACTTGTTATTGTTACACCTGAGCAGTTCACATGTAAATTATATGGTCAAAACATTTGCAGGAAATACTACAAAAATAAAAGTATTTGTGTCCTCATTACTCACACACTCACCAGTGTAAATAAACGTCAGTGCAACTGAATCACCATCGGTGTTTGCACTCCAGCACAGAACTAGGACCACCAAAGTGGATCTCCTCTTACTCTATCCCACAGTTATGCTGTATTCAGAGGCTCTCATACTAGCACTAAAAATGAGGAGCAATGATTTTAACCATACATTGTTAATTCACTTTGTAGAATCCAACCAATTTAATTCCAAGCCCGCTACAACTTTCCAGGCCCACCCAAGAGTGGGTGCCATGTCCTGAGTGCCCAGCCCTGAAAGAAGCCAAGCAACTCTTCAACTTACATGAAAGTCAAACTGATCTGAAAACACAGCTGCTCATAAAATTCAACTAGCATGAGGATCTGGGGGAAAAAAATAAGCAGCACTGGAGGTGAGACCAAAGTAGAGTCCCACAAAAACAAAAAATATGTTTTATAAAGCAAAAGCTGCAACCCAGGCTATCCTAATTCTGAGTTGTGTAAGTTTAGCCCCTTATCGTATAGCTTTGATTTTTCTCATTAATCCTTTCTGCAGTAAAATGCATGTTTATAATACAGAAAACTAAAATAGTGCAGAGATAAATTAACAAAAAAATCAGGAAAAGCATTTTCTGAATTATTTCCAATTTTCATACCTTTACACCCACAAAATGTCATAAATACTGCACATGCAAAATGCAATTGTTGAAGTAAACCAAATGCTATTTGAAGACTGTAGGATAACCTTTTTGACAGCACAAGCTAATGACAAGAAAATGTATTTAATAGCCATGTTATGCAAAATATATATAAGCACTTTATCTTAACATTTTTACTTTTCCCTGTGCTAGCCATCATTTTCCTTGCCATTTTTGCTCATTGCCAGACTGCTATTGTTTGCTTTTTTAAACATCCTTAGATCTTACAGCAAATTAATAACTCTGAATTTATTATTCTCATTGACAAAATGATGGAAGGGTGGGAATAGATCCAGAGAGTAATCAAGAAATTCCTACAGCTAGGAACAGCCCTGTTTCTTCCTTCTACTACATACGTAAGTTTAAATTCGCCTTGTCCAAGAGATGTATGTAGATATAAAAAATACCCTACTGCCTGGTACGACTAACTATAGAAGGGGATTAAATTAAGGTTGTTCATGTTTTAGAGTCAGTTAAACAATGTGTAATTATCTTACTTGGATTATGTTTCAGTTTTAAAGTAAATTACATATCTCTATTCGCATTTCTGTAATTATTTCATTTGAATCTCCTATTTAACCTCTTCAGCAGTACCCACAACTCCCCTCATCTCTTGTCCTTGATGTATATTAAAAACTTTGACTTGTTCCTTCAGGAAATGGACGTCAGGTTTCAGATAATAATCTACTGGTACGCAACCATCCTAGAAGCAAAGCTGCCTAGATGCTGAAATATAAACCTTGACGTCACAGTTTAAACCAACTTCCCTGGAGAATTACTTTTAAGATGCTGCCAGAGTTGCAGAATGGGCAGCAGGGCGTAGTAATGTCTTAAACTGAAAAACCAAAGATACAACAGAGCATATAAACCAAAGCCCAAACAACATGTTCTTTTAAGTCATTTAGCCTAAATGAGTCAGCTTCACGAGGCTGAAAAAGCTCATTAAGATGCAGGCTTAATTTCTGAGTTTGTGTCAGCAGATACATCATTGTCCAGAGGAACCAGGTTTGGGTATAACTCCATAGCAGTTTACTCTGCGCTGTCACACCTGCCTAACTTTCAGTATCTGATTTAAAGCTAAATTGGGTATTTCTAAATCATAACGTGGTAGTAGCAGCGTTAGGCAAGGGAACTGTTGTGGATTAACCCTAACTGGTCTCAGGGCACTGCACTGCCCTGAAAGTACAAGGACAACTTGACTCTCTTGAGAGTGCTTTGAGAGTTTTCTTTTTTTCCAGGCTTTCCTATTAAGGTCAAGGAACATCCGGTGCTTCCAATACCAGGCCTGTAACTTGGACTGGATGATTTTATGTTGGTACAATTGAAAGACACTAAACAATATGGAGCTGTAATGATAAGCTTATTTCATGAGTTTTAACTGTTACAAACCTTACCTTCATTTTTGCCAGCTCCTGCTGTCTCCCACCGTGCTCCCCACCTTATGCATATTCTTACTGTGCAGGCATCTTTATTCTCTGACAATTGCCTCTGACAATTTCCATTCTGCATAATAAGACTTAAAATATTATATAATACCTTAAAGTTACCAAGGTGCTTTAGCTTCAATGTTCTCAAATTATTGCTTATATAAAAATATCTTTAAAACCAGACCCCTTTCCCAAGGATTTGGTAGAGCTGAAAGCGCTCCTTCAGTAGGAGATGCTCAATGAAATACTACACCCTGAGAGTGCTTTTTCATTGATGCAGGACTGCTGTATAGTGCCAGAGGTAAGCATAGGTTAATTTGCAGGCATTCATTACTTCAAGCTCATTATTTATCTTTTTTCATCAGGTTTTATAGACCCAGTGAGAGCATGGTTAATACTATGTCCGAGGAGCATCAGAGACTGAAGTTCTGACTCCGAAGAGGTACAAAGCGGACAGCTGGAACACAAATTTCCCCATTGCTGTTGTGGCAACATGTCTCAATCCTGGTAGACAGAAACCACTTTCAAGGATGAGAAGGCCACTCAGCTCCCATCTAACTCCAAATCTTTTTCCCTCCTCAGCGCACGCTCACATGAGCTGTGGTGTCCCTTCAGGCAGCAGCTGTGACAAGGACCCTCAGGCTATGGCATCCCTGCTCCCAGCGCTGTGGCCAGCACACCCTCAGGGCCAGGGTTCCCTACCCTCACTCAGGTCGTGCAGCATCCCCCCTTGCTCCCATAAGTGAAATGATGGATACAGCCCTGCCCAGCCCCACTGCCATCGATACTGGCCTCAACTAAAGTCAGTCAGGGGAAAAAAAAAGTCAAGCGCCAGCGGTTGTGTTTGGGAACATGGGAGCAACTGTTATGGTTTGAGGAACCCACAATAATTTATTGTCATTTAGACAATTACTCTATCACCCGATGACCCCTCACGACCCAGGAAGGGGAACCAGGAAAACAAAAGGAAACCAGGGGCTGAAATATAAACAGATTTAAAAGAGCAATACTAAATAATTAACATTAGTAAAACTAAAGAACCAATATTGATCCCAATACCAATATAAAACATATAGGGATTATACTCAGAGAAGTCTATCAGCAGGAAGCTGTGCGCTCCCAGCAGTGGACAGCGAATGTCAGACACTGCAAGTGCTTTGGCTTCAGGAGGAAGGGAAGGACTTGGGGGTCTGGCACTGGGGCAAGTGCTCAGGACCGCAGCCATCATAGGAGATGGAGAACTCCTCAGCAAACTTTCTAATTTACAATGAATGTGACGTTCATGGTATGAAATAATTCTGTTGTCCAGCTTGGGTCAAGTGCCC
>KZ507082.1:17902-28273 GCA_002844005.1 Limosa lapponica baueri | reverse complement strand
GCGCTCAGGAGGTGTTCTGGAAATATTTTTTCCTCGCAATTAAGGGTTCATTCTAAGAAATCCGTATCTATGAAGAAGACACTCTTAACTGAAAGATGAACTGCCTGGAGAAAGTCTGATGAGGCTTATCACAGCGCTCCCTTCTGGGCTACAGACACCGTTTGTCATCATCATAAAATCATAGAATGGTCTAGGTTGGAAGGGACCTTTCAGATCATCGAGTCCAACCATCAACCATCAACACTGCCAGAACCACCACTACACCACATCCCTCAGTGCCACGTCCACCTGTCTTTTAAATACCTCCAGGGATCACAATTCCACCACTTCCCTGGGGTGGTACTTACCTGGCAGTGCTGCCCAGGTCATGGCCTCATTACGGTGGCTTTTACGTGGGTATGTGGCCAGAGGAGTGGCTGCCATGAAGGATTTTTGGCATAAACCGAGAAGGCAGACAGGGTAAGATGAAAGCCATGACCCCATCAACCAGCAGCAGGCCTGCACACAGATGCCCCGCTGTTACTGTCGGCTCCAGTTTGAGATTTCTTCCTGTTGGGAGCGTGTGACTCGTTATACCAAACGTGGCGGTTTACCTGATTGGTATTCCCGCTTACGGGAAATACTGCGACATCTGTTTGAAAGGCTTTAAAAGGACGCTAAACCAGCTGTTAATGTTTTTGGTGGACGGATCTCCTTTTCAGGTGCACAGATTGACTTCTGGGCTGCGGCTGGGTGAGCGCGGGGGCTGGTGCAGCGCTAATGCACAGCAACCAAACGCACTCTATTGACCCAGGAGCTCTTAGTCCAATTCCTAAGGCAAGCACCGGGTCACCCTGCGGAACTGCGTAAGTCACTCACTCTAGGCGTCCCCAGTGTAAAAGTAAATATCATGTCTGTTTATCCTATAAACCTTTTACCCTTCAGAGCTGTGATGATCTTACTAACGCTTTTAGTACAGGACCCTAACCACGTCGGCTCTTGGTGCTCTGCCACAAAAGCAATAATGAGCGACAGCGAAGGACCAAAAGAAAGGGAAGAAAGAGAACGGGATAATAACTTGGAGTTTTGAGGTTGAAGAGGCACTGCCTCCCCATCCTCAGCTTTTTTGCACAGAGGATGTCAGCAGTTCCTGTGTCTGGTGCTGTGTTACTCTTCCACTCGGCAGTGATTTGTGTCGCATGCCAGAGGGATGGGATGTCATCGAGAGGGACCTGGAGAAGGTAGAGAGGTGGGCCTGTGCAAACCTCATGAAGTTCAACAAGGCCAAGTGCAAGATCCTGCACTTGGGTGGGGACAACCCTCATTATCAATACAGGCTGGGGGATGATGTGACAGAGAGCAGCCCCATAGAAAAGGACTTGGGAGTACTGGTGGATGAGAAGCTGGACATGAGCCAACAATGCACACTCGCAGCCCAGAAGGCCAGTTGCATCCTGGATTGCATCAAAAGAAGCGTGGCCAGCAGATCAAGAGAGGTGAATCTCCCCCTCTGCTCTGCTCTCGTGAGACCCCACCTGGAGTAATGTGTCCAGCTGTGGAGCCCTCAGCACAAGAAGGACATCGACCTGTTGGATTGGGTCCAGAGGAGGGCCACAAGGATGATCAGAGGGCTGGAGCACCTCTCCTATGAGGACAGGATGAGAGAGTTGGGGTTGTTCATCCTGGAGAAGACAAGGCTCCAGGGACACCTTATAGTGTCCCGCCAGTACTTGAAGGGGGCCTACAGGAAAGCTCAAGAGGGACTATTTGCAAGGGCATGTAGTGATAGGATGAGGGGCAATGGTTTTAAACTAAAGCAGGGTAAGTTTAGATTAGACGTTAGGAAGAAGTTCTTTACAATGAGGGTGGTGAGACACTGGAACAAGTTGCCCAGAGAGGTGGTGGAGGCTCCATCCTTGGAAACATTCAAGGTCAGGCTTGATGAGGCTCTGAGCAATCTGAGCTAGTTAAAGACATCTCTGCTCACTGCAGGGGGGTTGACGAGATGACCTTTAAAGGTCCCTTCCAACTCAACACATTCTATGATTCTCTGATATCTCCAATGTCATCAGCTGGAGTTTCTAATACCAAAAAAACCCCCCACTACTAAACTTAAGACTATAAGTGGAAAAAAAGTCCCTGAACTCACTGTGGGAATGATCACTGAGATTTTAGAAATTACATCTTCAATGTAGATATCTATAATAGCAAAAATTATTATGATAATGAGGATAATAATTGTTATGGGCATTCAGGGATTATTATAGCTTCAGAAATAAAGTTATTAAAATAATTTGCTGAACAAGCTTAGGGACGGAACTGTATCCCACAAAACCCCATCTCAATATTCTCATTAAACGGGGGCTACCAGCTGGCAATTCAGTCAATTTGAGAAAAATCAAGTTGAAAAAAACACCCTGGGATGCTGTTACTGTGCTTGAAATCGTTCATAATGTTTCATTTTGCTTATTGTTTTGCAATTATGTTCTTATCACATTTTCTTTCATTAAGAGAAGGTCTTACGTTGCTGTGGTGAAGATCCATGGAAGCAATGGAAAAAATTAAATTCTACATTTGTAAGTTTGAAAAACAGTGCATCCAAAAATCAGAACTATCCAAAATCACTTAAAAGTTTTAAGTTAGTATAGTAACCAAGGGGTCTGTCACTAGTGGCAGAACAGAATCTTAATGCTGCTCCTGAAGACCGACATTCATTTTCACCTTCTTTACCCCACTCCTCCAAATCTGTTGCTTCTTCCTACAGTTTTACTGGCTCACGTCACCTCTCATGTTAGTTATTACGACTCCTCACAAATACTACCTTCAGGCCATTCAACGTACAGCCTGAGAACTTATGTTCCTTAACTCTTATTTTAATCAGACCACTCTTGGCCTCTTAAAAAATAACTCCTTTCCTATTTTTCCACTGGCTTCATGCTTTCTCCTGAATCACCCGCTGTGATCAGCTCCAAGGTCCTATAAAACTAATTCCTTTTGGCCGATTTACTCTTCTTATCTTGCCAGATCATCCTCTCTCCGATTTTACCTACTTCTTTTCTTTGTGTGCCTCTCCATAGAGGTCTTCTGTTTGCACTTGGAGTGTTCCCCATGTTAAATCTGTTTCGTGGGTAGATCCAAAAAGTATCTGCCCTCTTTTTATTTAAATTTTGCCTCAAAATTACACTTTTTATGAGGCTTGTGAAAAGCCAAGTATGTCAATTTATCTTATAATTTATTCTGAGAAGACTGAACTACACACATACATGAGGTCCAGTGTTGGACCGCTGAAATGTAAGCAGAATATGATGACACAAAAAATATAAAGTGGAAGGAAGAGGATGGAAGAAAAATATTCCAGTTATTACTAGTGTGATCTCCTGATGCTTTGTCTGTATGTTACACACTTTTTTGTCGGTCTTTGCCTTTCTCTGTTTAGACTCTTTGGGAGAGAGATTTTATCTTCCTCTGCGTTTAGAAAACGCTTGACATTTCAATTTCTACTGCTGTCCTCCTCGTAAATAATCTTCATGCTGTCCTTTTCCAGTAGCAAGGACACACATAGGAGAGCAGTCTTCAGGATCATAAAACTGAAGGACACCCTGGATCCTATAATATTTCCTTGACACAGACACCAACTTAAACCCCTGTTGGAGTCAGAGATAAGTCTGCGTACTGAAGTCACTGGGAGACTGAAAGCCTATTTCAGTCCATTTCCAAAGCACTGATTTAAATACGCTTTGGGTTTGTCTGTTACTTCCATCTACATGAAAATTTTGGGCAGATCTTCAGAACTCCTGTGTTAAGAAGCAGGACAGTGAAGACTGTCTCATTAGAAATATCTGTAGAACAAAGGAAAGTCTTGAAAATCTGTCACTTTGCCTCCTTTTTTTCAGTATTGGGCCATTAGAATGCATAGACTGCAGTGTCTATGCTACCAGTGTTGGGATTAAGAGATCAGCTGTGATAAATCTAATTAATGCATAAAAGTCTATAAATACTTGCATTATTAAAAAAATATTAATAGCATTAAGATATTAACTGATAATGTTCTTTATAAAGATGAAATATAAGGTGTTTTACTCTGCCTTGATAAAGATATTTTATAGCAAATGTATTCGGTGCATGATTGCTGCTGAAGAACCCTGAAACAGAACTGTGATAATCTAAATGTTATTTTGATGGGACCAGTCCCTTAGTTGTTTCTGAGATAACTGAAACCCAGCTCCCTGTGGCTATAAGAGTGATCATTAAAATAATATTAGAATTTCTGCTCCCACAAAGATTTCTATATATTCCTTCTATATATAAACTGGGAGAAAGGCTGTCTCAGTAAATGAAGAGCCTACAGTGCCACCTTCTTATAAAGTACAGAATTCTCTGGGCTGAATGCAAAATCACCTAAATATTAGCATTATATTAAGCTGACACAGCCCTTGCGTTTTCAGAATATTAATGTCACTGAAATACCACCAGTCATTTTTGCAAGCTTAGATTCATCTTACCTTACATCAGCCACCTAAAAGTTTGGCCTCTTGTGTAAGCTCTTGACCGAAGCTACTTCTGTAGCCAACAAAGACAGGCATGTCCAGATGGTAGCTCATCCTTCCAAAGACAGGCGCTTCTAAAGAGTGAGCCTATCCCTACCTCCTAGTTTGGACAAATTCAAGTGAGAAGAAAACCAGCTTTCATGTGTAAGTTGACAGAAGAAATCTACGTCTCTGCCTACGCTGCAAATGTGACAGTGTCTCTCAGCACCTTAGGGATAGTTAGGAGGCACAGTTAAGATGCACCCAGTGCAACGGATTTCAAGAGAGCAATTTCAGCATTTGTCAGGCCACACCTGAAATACTGTGTTCAGTTTTTGTCCCCTGTATACAAAACAGATGTGCACAGGCTGGAGAGGGTCCAGACGAAGGGCCACAAAGATAAGCAAAGATGAGGAAAGGCTGAGAGTACTGCGTTTGTTCAGTCTTGAGAAAAGAAGGCTCAGAGGAGACCTTATCACCATGTTCTACTACCTAAAGGGTGGCTACAAAGAAGATGGAGAATCTTTTACAAAGAGTCACATGGAAAAGATGAGGGGTACAAGTTACTCCTTGGGAGATTCCGATTAGACAACAAGAGGAAAATTTTTCACCATGAGAACAATCAGCCATTGGAATAATTTCCCCACAGAAGCAGCGGATTCCCCAACCTCAGACACTTTTAAGACTCAGCTGGACAGACTGCTGTGCCACCTTGTCTAGGCCGTGCTTTTGCCAAGAAAGGTTGGACCAGATCATCCTTGAGGTCCCTTCCAACCTGATATTCTATGATTCTATGAATTTTGTTTTAGTGATGCCACTGGCACAGTGGTAACGTACATAGGCCTTCGAATCAGTGCAGTTTGGAATCACCTCTACAGGGAGGAAATTACAAACATTGACAAGTGCCACAGCCTCTGGAAACCTCTGATACTTCCAGGGAAGTCCTGAATTTCTCCAGTTATGCCAAGCAAAACTGAGTGATCAAATCTATTACCCTTGTGCAATTCAAACATATGGACAAATTGTGAGAACCTAGAAATTCACATGATACAGAGCAAAACTTGGTTCTGCAGTCCTCCAGAGCCCCTACTCCCTAACTCCAGTGTATCAGCACTGGCAGTCTCAGGGCTTTCAATAACTGTAACTTTGTAATCAGAACTGAACTGGGCAATAGTCCACATCTCCTCACTTCCCATCTTCATCTTACCTGCCTTCTGTGCTCCCTCCGCAGTACCCAAAACAGAGGTGTAATGGAACCCAGTTTATCCACCCATGGGAGATGTAGAGTTTCACCGCATAGCCATTAAGCAGCTGCGTGTCCTCTTGCACAGTAGAATTAAATAAGACGTCTTGCACCGTACTTATGCTACTGAGAAATTGCAATCCCACGTGTAGCTGATAATAGGAGAAAACCCAAAACACATAACCATAGAATGCAGCTGAATGAAGATGATAACAAATAAACCCACGTGAACAAAGCGTGCAAATGTGTCATAAATTTAGCTACAAAAAATTAAGTGAAAATTTTACCAGAGCTACTTAGGTTTTTCATTTTATACTTTGTATTACATATCATAAGGTTTGAAAAAACTAAATAATTTCATCCTTTTCTATTTAAAATTAGTATTGATTTTCCCCCTGCTGTGTTTCGAAAAGAGCCAAAACCAATGCAAATGTTTTCATCCAGGAGGCTGTAACGGCACAATTGCAAAGGAAGGCTCCTGTCAGATTGCATTTCAAAACCGTGGCATTGCTTTGTTGAAAACAAAGCAGAGAAGATATTTTTACAGTTTCACCTCCAACTGTTGCTGTATTATTCATGGACAAGTTAGAGGCTTTTGCCAAGATCTCTTCTAATCCTTCAAATGGTTCTGTCTGGACCATCATCTTGCATGTGTACTTTGAAGTTCTTCATTGCTTGTGTGGAATGTTCATACTTGGTGTTTCAGACATGTTTTAACATCTAAATTACCTGATTACAAGTCAGTTCTGCTTCAGGTACATTTCAAAGGAATTGCTGCTAGCCACATTTAACCTCACCTGGCT
This sequence comes from Limosa lapponica baueri, assembly GCA_002844005.1. NCBI lineage: Eukaryota > Metazoa > Chordata > Aves > Charadriiformes > Scolopacidae > Limosa > Limosa lapponica. The sequence goes on along the minus strand of KZ507082.1, from coordinate 21,722 downwards.
GAGATTAACTAGCACACCTAAACTTCAAGTGGTATCTTTGGATCTACTTTCTGGACTACCTGTTCCACTGGTGAAAACAGTAAGTTGATTTTTCTTTTATCTGAAAGAACAAGACTTAGGCATTCATGTACTGCTCCCCCAATATCTTTTGAAATGTTGGCCAATTTTAATCAAATTTATTTAGTGGCATATGTCTCAAATGTGCATCTTGTGAAAGAAAGGCAGTTGACCAGTGGTGAGGAAAAGGCTCAAAAATTAGTCCGTCTCTTATCAGAGATTGCACACAAGATTCAGTCTCAAGAAGTCTTCAGGAAATGGCTTAACTTGTCATTTGTTACCTGTGGTACTCCTGCCTCTCCTGTTCTCCTGGTACCTAAGCCATTCACAGTTCAGCTCAAAGCAGGAAAGTAATATTGCTACTGAATCAGCAGATGGGGAATTGAGGCACAATCTGATTAAAATGCAGCCTTTTGAAGGTATTTATGCACCTCTCAATTGAAATCTGATGGCCTGGATTTACAATAATTTGCCCAAGGCCATACAAGAAGTGTGCAGGACACCTGGGAATTTAATCCAAGCTTGCTCCTTGCTCTTTGGACCTCACTTCCCAAAGGAGATGTAATGATTTCAGAATCGCACTTTGCCCAGCCCCCTCTTTGGCTGGATACCAGCCTGCTGTGACTAAACACATCCTTTGGTCCTCATGGTGTGGATGTCCAAGCTGGCTACTGTTATAGCTCTGCCTCTCAGGCCTACTGTCACAGTACAGGCCCTGTACATGACTCCCTTTCAGAGCTGTGGGACCACACAGCATGAAGGCCACCTGAGCACCTAGCTCCTTCCCAGCACAGCAGAAATTTTACTGTGAAAGGGGCAATACTATCTAAAAGCAAGGTACACTTAGGTAGCCAAAGATTTTTTCAACACCAGTGAGAGCTACTGATCCTTGGAAAAATGAAAAATGTCCTGAACTTCAATTAATTCCACCTGATCTCATCCTACCGTGACTTGGTTAATTACCTGTAGGTAATTTCTTCTGGGTTTCAGCATTTCATCTTTTTTCATGTAACATTGCCTGGCTCTGTAGCGTCTTCCAAGTATCTTTTAACTGTGATCGTCTAATACAAAGACGAATGCTTTAATCTAAAAAAAAAAAAGAAAAAAAAAAGATAATGAGCATTGGAAAAATCACTGTTAAGAATGAAAATAAATTTCAGAAGGACCAAGGAATTAATAGTTTGACAACAGACCTATTTCCAGTCTGTTACACTCTGAATTTCACAGTAAACAGAACTCTAGAGAATGTTAGATGAATCCCCACTACCATCCAGTGCTATTTCTACAAAAATTGCATTTTCTTATTTCAAACACATACTTTTCCAAATGACAGAGTCCAGACCACAAGTAAGGCACATTTTGGAGCAGGATGATGCATCTGTTCTGGTTTAAAGAAGCATACTTGCTCACCTTGGGCAGCTTTTGTAGCTAACACCTACTAAGTAGAACAGAAGATATCTGAAGATTTTTATTTCCTTACTGAAAATTTCAGACACCAAATGACAACCTCACCAGATAGGTCACAACCTCACGAAACTCTCTTACATCTTACTGCAGTTAACTCCACCTGCTCTTGAACATTCTTCCCCTCTTCTTGTATAGACAGAATTTGAGCTGATCTAAAAGGAGAGGCGGATCGGGTACCGAATATGAGGAACACACTGCAGACTGGAGAAATTATATGCGAACCTAGAGAATATAGAATCTAAATGACGTGATGGGGATTTTGAGACTTTAACTGATAAGCAGCTAGATAACAAAGCAGCAAGCATTATACTAGATGATTTATCAACATTCACACAAGACATCCCTGATATATTGTACAGAGGGGAGGGAGATGCAAATCAGACATGTTGAAATACACCTTTTCAGGATATATGGTATGAAGAGAACGCATGGTGCTGCGAATATATTGAGCTTGAGAATGTCCTTAGCATATGGATAAAATAATAAACTCATTAAAGGCTGCATGATAAGTCCATGACAAAAATTGTTACTAATGGTGAAACACAAGGTAAAATGTATGTAAGGGGGAATTCTGGCTTGGATTTCCTGACTTCAGTTGACTGACAAGTTTAACCACTGAATGCTGTTCTGTCACCAGTAACAGTGAACACTTGTTCCCAATATGGTATCCTAAAGAAAAGTGTTGAGTAAAATCAGTGGATAAGTAGTTTTTCCATCAATACAATACTGATAAATGCCCGCAAAAACACCGCAGGAGAAACAATTAGCATTTTTGTTTCAAGTTTGAAAAATATGCAGTAGAAAGATTTGAGGCCCGTGCTTCCAAGGAAAGATTCAGAATTCCAACTAGCTGCTCAAAAACAGGCATTATCTGCTCTGTGCCCTGAAGAACCTGCACACTAGTCAGTGTTCATCCTTCTACTCACTTGTGAAATTCTGGACTGAGATGAGAGAACACATCCAAAGATCTTAAAACCGAACAGCAAGATGAATAGTGTATTGTCATGGTATTATATTTAGTGAACACAAGCTATAAAATAGATAAAGGGGAAAATGCATCCCCTAAGGTCCCAGATTTACTGAATGTTCTTGCATTACTTTACATCTTCCAGGCATTTTCAAAAAATTAACTAATTACTGCTCACAGTACCCAGGAGGCGGAATCAAGCCGCATACAGGATTTGCAGTAAAAACCCGAGGCCATGCAAAATTTGTCTCATTTGATGTATCAGTTTAAACTCAAACCAGTCCACGTACATGAACATTTTGAGTGAATCTGAAATCTTTACGATATATGAAAACATATGAAACTAATGTTGTTACATGAAACCAAGTGGAAATGAGCACGGTTTATTAAGTTTTGCTTTGCTTGAATCCAAATGCCAGAATAAAGCTAGGAGAAGAATGTACTGTATTTATTAGGTGTTAACCAGAAGAAGAATGCTAGCAGAGGCCATTGTGAAACATGAGTTTCATACCCATTTAGGTAAAATACTTAAGACTCTCAAGTAATGAAGAACGACTATAGGTTATTAAGGACTGCACGAAACAGAATTATTCTTGTTACCTCTGCTGTGGAAATTGCACATACACGTGTGTTGATGGCAGGTGTGTGGAATGTCTTTGGCTGCCTTCACTTAAAAGAAAAATCCCTCTCTCCGATTCTAGTGAATGGCAGGATTGGTGGATTATGAAGTGTTTCATATAAATGCTTCATAAGAGAGGTTTGTAAATCTCAGTGGGTAAGTCAGTCCAACTATCATCTTCACCCAGCAGCTCGTATTTCTTCAGAACAAGGCATGAAAGTGGAAGGAAAACGCGCTCTTTAGTCCCCATATAACCAGGGGGGAATGAACCTTTCAGGTCTGCAGTGAGATATTATTTCTGTAGTGGGAAGGGGCAACACAGACCCACAGATCCTGTCACCCAAGAAGGTTTTGTCCCACCAAATGGTTGGTTGGGCCTAGGTCCCGTGGGCCATCCTCCTCCATTGTTGACCTTCTCTTCATCAGCCTCTTCTTTCCCAGTCTATGCGAGACCTAGGAAGTCACTGGGGGATGTAAAGTTTTTTTTTTTTCCTCTTAACCGATGAACCTGGAGGCAGGTGTAGGACAGCTGAGGAACCTCTTGACCCTCTAAACGGTGCCTGCCCGGCTGACAGCAGACCCCAGCTGCTGAGGTGATCAGAGGGCAGGACGGGGACACGGCCACAGAGACACCGCTCTCTCCCACCTCCCGGGGTTTCCTTTACCACAGCCCTGGAAAGGAGAGCTGCGCCCGGTCAGCGACACCAACC
>KZ507081.1:82852-109450 GCA_002844005.1 Limosa lapponica baueri | reverse complement strand
CATGCTGAAATTGTTTACACGTGCAGAGCTGATTAAACTAACAAGCTTTCAAAGCTGGGATCTCAGGATTCTCAATTCTGCCCAACGCCATCCCTCTACTTAACTCATGGCTTACCAAGCCACCAGCCCGATACAAAGATCTGGTTAGAAAACCGCACTTTTGTGAGAAGATTAGTAGAATTGCTTTGTTTTGCAGGTGGATTATCTTGTCTATTCCCAGAAATACCCTTGAACTTGTCCAATCCTACTCTGCCTATACAACCTGTAACTTCATAAAGAAGTTACTATCACAAGATCATACTGAGCATTTGCTCTGTGTGATGTCTGCACTGTAAATAACCTCAGATGTTTTTGGAGGAGACAGGGGTTGTAAGGAAAAGACATGTCTGTACCGATACTCCTTATCAGCCAGAGTCCCTGTAGCCAGGTGGCAGTACTGAAAGCTGCTCACGCCCAACATCTCATTTGCAAACACTTCCAAGACCTGGTCTGAGGAACACCTCGCACCTCCTGGGGCATCGCCACGGGCAGTCACCCAAGGCCCTGCAGTGGGCTGGCAAGTTCCCCCAGCGCTGGAGGAAGTCAGGCTGGGAAGGGAGCAGAAGAGATTGATCTCAGACCCAGAAAAGCCACTAACAGTAGGTTAACACAGGCTTCCCACCACCGACATCCATTTAGGTAGGAAGCAGATGTGTATTCCGTGCTGACCACAAGACCAATCCTGTTCACCAGTATAGTCATCATCAAAATGTGCTCCCTCTGAATGAGTGAAGACTGAAGGCGGTGGGCCATAAATTACTTTTCACTGGGAGAGAAAACAGACAGGAGAAAAGATAAAGAGAAAAAAAAAAGTAATATGGCCACAAAGCAATATATTTTCCCCACTACTTATCAACACCCACCTCCTCTTAAGATTTTAACTACGTTTTTTCAAATTCACACATGATGTCTTCCATAACAGTACCACCAACTTCACTTCCCTGTGGATGGCTCCTTAATGCTTTTCAAAGCTACTGCAAAACTCAGCAAATACCTAAAGCTGTGGTCAGTGCCGCTAAAAATCAGTACAAGTACTAGGATGAAAAAAAAAAAAAGAGACATTACAATGAAGCCTAGAAATTCAGGCTGCCTTACAGCCCTTTACACCTCTCATCTCCACCTGGAAAAGATCCTGAAGATATTCATAAACACAATACTAAGCACATTTGAATGAGAAGTGTGACAATACTACAGTACAGATTTAACGGCAACAGTAGGAACTGACCCCTTAGTTACAAAAATAAACAGAATTTTTAACAGGGATGCTCAATTTGGAAAGCTTAATCCAACTCAAATAATCTGCAGCTAAAAATTAGATTGCCCCCTTTAGAATGGGCCTCGTGAAATTATAATCAGTATGGGATAAAACCCTCTATGAGCTTCCAATTAATACATCTGACCCCAAAATTCCTTTGCACAAACTTTCTGCCCCTTACAGAACTGAAAGTTCTATTAGCACAATCTAAAAATGTCTCAGGAATTTAAGAAAAAAACAAACCCACAACAAAACCCCACACTCCTGGCACATGCAACAGTGCAACATATCAACACAGGTATGGCAACAGCAGGGCATCACCAATTCATTCTCAGGCTGGTGCAATATTACTGAAGTAGCTCACACCTACTGATTTTGAAGGGTAAATAGGGTTAAGACCCCAGTTTATAGCAAAAACTCCTTATGCCCTGAAAGGCATTTCCCTTCTAGGCCACCGCATCTCTCGCCAACAGCTTTCAGCCAAATCAAATGGAAGAGGCTGCAGGCAGGAGCTGTAGGGTACCTGCTGACAAACAAAGAGAGGTAGCAATGGGCTTTTTTTCCTTCTTCTTGTTTAGTTTTCAGTCACAACAAATGAATGAAATGAACCAAAGAAAAGAACTAAGCTGAGAAAAAACAAAGTAAAATTAGTAACAGGCTAACAGCATATACCCACTGCCTGGGGCAACATACGGCTGATGGATGATGACAGCCAACAGACGAATCCTCATTCCCTGTCTACTAAACAAATTAGTAATCTCATCAATATCGTCACTACATTCACCTTCTGCAGCAGCTGCTGCTGCAACACAACTGCTGTTAAGCTTTAGGGGGAAAGCCTGGCTTTGTCTTGTAGTTTGCCAAATCCTGTGGGCAATCAGGGTTGCCACCCTTTGGAAAACGCAATTAACCTGATAAGATTTCTTTTTTTATTTTTTAAAAAGCCTGCAGAGCTGTGTATGAAGGCAATGGTCACCTGCATGGCACACTGTGAAGTCCTAGGAATCTGCAGAACATGCACCTTCAGGGCCTTCCCAGCTGTCAGGGTGTCTCCAATTAAAATCTGAGTTCCAAGACCTTAAGCTTGAAGAGGACACCAGGACTTCTCCTCAGACTGAAATCTGGCTCTACACTCCATTTTCCTCATTACTCCTAAAGTTTCTCTTAAAGTGACTACAAACCATGACTTTCAAAAGTAAAGAGGGATTTTTGGATATTTAACACACCTTGCTTTCTGCCCCCCCCCAAAGTGCTGAGCCCCATATACTACTAGCACTTCCAACATTGTCCAAAAGAGACAGCATGATTATCTTCACTTCCAAAATCCATCAGAAAAATGACCCAATTCCAACACATTCCAGTTCAGAAAGATCAAATTTCAATAGCACTCAACACAAATCACAGCAAATCATTTGTTGTAAGAATTCTAGATTATAAAGCATCCCAGCAACCCCCCTCAAATAACTACAGCAAAATTTAATGACTTCACTTAAAAAGAAGGAAAATTTAATTTATGCTGTGCAAATAGAAAACTATAAGCGTATATGTTCACATGCACAGGCACAAACTTTCTCTCCATCTCCCCCCATTCAATTCATCTGAAAAGGCGTTTCATTTTTTCACGAAGTCTAATAATTTTTCTTAAAGGTCTTCAAACATCAAAGCTGGTTAAGTTTGTTAATGCCAACAGAATTAAGTTTGTTAATGCCAACAGAATACTTACTTACCAATGTCCTTCATTATTAGATAAAATATTTTCCTTTTTTTTTTTTTCAATTTATCAATGTCCACTTGAAAATATGCAATATGGGGAAAAACTTCCTTCTCAAGCAACACCCTGTGTATATCCGCGTATGGATTTGTCTATGTACCTTAATTACAGAAATTCAACAAACAATCACCAGAAAGCTTCATGGTTGTGTTAGACTTATTCCATCCACAATAAAATCTGAAGGTGTTCAGACTAACAGCTGATGATTAATCCTACTGACTCAGCCTTTCTAGTTAACAGCTGAAACCTTAACTGGATGTCATGACCAGCATCTTCTCTTGGGGTCAGCTAAACCGACAGAAAATGTGTTTTCCCGTTTGCTTCCATAATTGGCTATGAAAAATCCACAGCGCTTCTTTGTGCTCAAGACACACAACTTTCTTCTGTATCCTCTAGCAGCTGGCACAGGGACACGCTCCTGGAACTCGCTTAGTCAAAACGTATATTGCATTTGTGTTCTAGTTCACTAATTCACATGTGTAATAAAGATTTCAAGAATGAAACTTAAATACTGAAGGATCTTCATCAGCCACACTGAAATATTTCACCATCTTTAACTACAGGACTCCCATTTAACTATTTTCCAGCATTAAATATCTTTCTGCCTAAGTAGCTGGTTACTTCTTCTCCTACATAATATATACGGAATCAAACAAAACTTTCAAACTCTTATCAGGTAACAACAGAAATAAAAGTTTCCTACATGTAATTTACTCATTTTCCCCCAGTTTCTTGGTTTTTGTATGTGGGTTGGTTTATTTTTGTCTGTTTCCCCCAGTTATTTAGACATATCACAGGAATATTCCCTTTCACACTAAATCGTCCGCAAAAAAAAATGTTCTATTGCTTCATAAACTCCATCACAATGAACATAATCCTTTAGTTAAGTGCCAATTAATTATTTAAAACATTCATTGAGGATTAACAATCATGAAATAGATACAGTTCTATTATGTAGTTGTTAATCCTCAATAAATCGACTTGTAATAGACAGCATTTTTAGTATGAGAGCTAGCCTACTTAATCTAATGCTTTATATTTAATTAGATAATTATTGCATGTTAAAAAATACATTCATTAGGTTTAATAACTATGTAATAAGCATACATCTAATAGGCAGATTAGTAATCCTCAGAAAAGGAGATTTTTTTAATAATCACTTGTATTAGCATCCAAGAGCTGGTCTCCAACACGAAGGCCAGTATATTCCATCTTCCCTGCCTACACAAATGCAGGCCAAGAAGGGGTTAATGCTCACTCTTTTTGGGCCCCAGGATGAGGACAAAGAAGCCTGAAGGAGTTCACCTACCTACAACTCTTATATTCCCTTGAAGCACCCGAGATCACACCTCTCCAGAAAGGAGTCCAGTCTTTCCTAGATGTCAACTGTGTGACATAGCCAAAGAGCAGTCTTGCTTTCAAGACCAAGGACTTGGCCTGGAAGGGATAAGCAGATGCAACAAGATAAATCCCCCAAAACCAAAGAACTCACAGGGGCTTCCAGTTCCTTGGAACAAGGCTAAATGCATATCCAGCTGTACAGAGATGCACTTCTTGCTATTCCGTTTCTCATACATTCTTTTGGTACCTCCTTTAAAGAAAGGCTGTGAGGAGAAAGGCATATCCTGTTACTCATCTGGTACCTAGCTCCAGGTTGGCACCAGCCAAAGGCAGATAGGCTTGACGCCTGTTTCTAGGACTGGAACTATGGGAGCTATTTATAGCACAAGTAGTGCTGAGTGGTCTTTTTAGGAAACAAGCTTAATAAAAATGTTCACCAATCCCTCCGTTGAAGCCGTAAGGGCTATTTCATGAAACAGTAAGAATATAAACTTACGTCCTGCACCTCTGGAAATCTATCACTCCCAGCTGACAGCCAGCATCATTACCTAACAAAGGTGACTTGCGAGACGGTGCTTTGGATGACCCTTAAAAATCCCTATAGCCCCATTTCTGTCTTGTCTTTTTCCTTTGCACTTCAATGATGAGCTGATTTTAGTGACTGCTCTCTTTGAAGAGGTGTTAGTTCTTGAACCAATGCCAGCGCATTGCATCTCAAGAATAGTAGACCTTGTTTTCTGATGGTGTAAGGAATACATCTGTAATTCTGTAAATCTGTGACTGCTTACACTCCCTTCTGGAACCGAAAGTGAGGAAAAAGGAAAGATGGTAGTCAGACAGAATCAAAAAGCACAGATTTTGGCTACTATTTTAAGTCTTGTATTGACACCATAAGTGATCTGTGTTCCTTCTTTAAAGTGAAGCTACAGCAGCTCAAAGTTAACTACAGTACGTTTAAAAAAAAGTGTCACAAAAGTCCACTTAACTTGGCAACAGTAATTACTCTTTAATATGAAAAAGGAACTGCTCGGGATTTCAGCTACAAGATTAGAGTCACTGGACCTCTCATTTTGATGCAAATATTCATTTTCTCCACTTCAGAAACCTCCTACACTTTAGCAGTTTAACATTCAGTAACAGAAGACAGTAAATATCAAATCATAGAATGGTTTAGGTTGGAAGGGACCTTAAAGATCATCTAGTTCCAACCCCCCCCAACCACTAGACCAGATTGCTCAAAGCCCCATCCAGCCCTGTCTTGAACACTTCCAGGGATGGGACATTCACAACTTCCCTGGGCAACCTGTTCCAGTGTCTCACCACCCTCACAGGAAAGAGCTTCTTTTTGGTATCTAATCTAAATCTCCCCTCTTCCAATTTAAGACCATTACCCCTTGTCCTGTCACTACACTCCCTGACAAAGTGTCCCTCCCCAGCTCTCCTGTAGGCTCCCTTCAGATATTGGAAGGCTGCTATAAGGTCTCCCCGGAGCCTTCTCTTCTCCAGGCTGAAAAACCCCAGTTCTCTTAGCCTGTCTTCATAGGAGAGGTGCTCCAGCCCTCTGATCATCTTCATGGCCCTCCTCTTGGACCCACTCCAAAAGGTCCATGTCTCTCCTGTGCTGAGGGCTCCAGAGCTGGACACAGTGCTCCAGGTGGGGTCTCACCAGAGTGGAGTAAAGAGGTAGAATCACCTCCCTTGACCTGCTGCCCATGCTTCTTTTGATGTACTGCAGGACATGGTTGGCCTTCCGGGCTGCAAGGAGACATTGCCTGCTCACGTTGAGCTTCTTATCCACCAATACCCCCAAGTCCTTCTCCTCAGGGCTGCTCTCAATCCATTCTCCACCCAGCCTGTGTTTGTTCTTGGGATTGCCACAAGCCAGATACAGGACCTTGCACTTGGCCTGGTTGAACTTCATGATGTTGGCATGGGCTCACCTCTCAAGCCTGTCTAAGTCCCTCTGGATCGCATCCCTTCCCTCCAGCATGTCAACCATGTCACACAGCTTGGTGTCATCACCAAACTTGCTGAGGGTGCACTCAATCTGAACATCCATGTCACTAACAAATATGTTAAACAGCACTGGTCCCAGTACTGACCCCTGATGAATGCCGCTCATCACTGCTTTCCACTTGGACATTGAGCTGTGGACCACAACTCTTTGAGTGCGACCATCCAGCTAGTTCCTTATCCACCGAGTGTTCCATCCATCAAATTAATGGCTATCCAACTTAGAGATGATGCTACATGATGCCGTAACTAAGAGCACGTTCCAGATTTTCAGAATAGTAAGTGTTCCAACAAGATTAAAAAAAATTCTTCCAGGATCAGCAATTTTTTTTAAATTCTGCTGTTAGCCCAATGAAAAATGTTTCTTCTTCAATAGAACTATTGCCCTTCCATAAAGCAAAAAGGAGGACATGCATTTGTCTACATGACGGAGAACAAAATTGCACAGAAACGCACAATCTTGCCCTGTTTCTCAAGGCTAACTGCAGGATCTGATTAAGATCTAGGTACCCTACTGTCACGCTGCTCAGCTTAACACACCCACCAAGTTATCCCACACTTCCTTTTTTTTTTTTTTTTTTTTTTAAGATAAACTCCTAGTTTGAAGATGGCAAAACCAGCAAAAAACCATCCTATAAAACAACTAGTGAGTAATGCCTGCTTGAGCAACTGTCAGCTTAACACAGCTGTCAAGAACAGTAAATTTCCCAATACTACCCCAAGGGCAATTCATACCTAGACCTGCTGTTGCACAGTGCCCTGCCTGCCCAGCTGAACAAGTGACTGCACAAACAGCGAACCTGGGGGAAGGAGAGAAGAAAGGAATAACAGGGCTGCCAGAGTGGCTGGGGGACAAGATGCTCATGGCCATGGCCACGCTGCTGCCCGGACAGCTCCAGCATCCATAATAAGGGAGACAGGAAAAGCACAGTTACCTTTTGGAGCAAGGTCAGGCCTTCACAGCACCCACACCAGGGCAAAACCAAGTTGCATTAACCTCTCTTGGGCTTATCTGAGGTAAGCATCACACTACCCCAAATTCTCTCCTGCTCTGCCTTCCTTCATAGTGAACTATCTGGATTTTTCCCAATGAGAAGGCCTTCCTCTTTTAAACATCTGACAACACATGGAGGAGCAGGAATACCTAAATCTTCCAGTGGCCTAGCAAAGAAAACTAAACAACTCCCCCCATCCCCGAAATAAAAATACCAACCCCCCTAAAAAAAAAAAAAAGAGAGAGAGACTGTAAGTCTGAGACACTGCTGGAATAAGCAAAGCAGCCTTACAGTTACAGCAGGGCAAGAGAAGGAAGAGGCCAATCCTGTCCTCTCCAGACCCCCGCTCTGGGTAGAGCTCCCCAGATGAGAGGGGCCATAACATTTACTCCTGCAGAGAGACAGTCCCCACAGAGCCTAGGGAAAGAAGCTTGGCTGCGGACACTCCTTGTTTGTGTCTTGTTGAGGCAAGACGGAGCACAGTCTGCTCTTCCAGAAGTGGCACAACTCAGATTCAGCAACAGCTTCATCAAACAGCAGCGTGTGGCACAGAGGTCTTGCCTTGGTGCCCCAGGGCAGGCACTGGACTGGGACACCTGCCTCTGCCCAGCAGCATCCCTCCTTTCCTACCAAAAAGCAGGACCTGCTTTGAGATGGGAGCACAAGGAAGGGGGAGGTTTATCAGTTACAGCTGTTTGAATGACTGGTAATTGCAGATGGGGGTCCTTCATCTCATGTCATATGGAGTAGGAAAATGGGTCAGACATAATGCATTTGGTTAAGTATCTAAGCTGAAAAGGTACTATTTTCTTTTAAATTATATAGTCTTTACTGGAAGTAAGGTTATCGGTGCAAGGCTTTCTAGCTTTAAAATGTAACAGGGACATGCCCTCTGAGGGTCAGGCTTTCATTTGCCGATGTTAATTCTCAGCTGCCTGTTATTCGTCCTTCATTGTAGCCTCTGTCTTAGCTGGGCACGCTCCCGATTCCCTGCTATATCCAGACGGTCCATGTAAATAGTGTTTATGTTAAGGAAGTCATGTTCTGTGTGACTGGAGCACATAGAAACTGATGTTGTTGTCACTTTAGATTAAGCTCTCGTTTTAGCAAAGGAGGCAATTGGAGCAGGCAGCTGAGTGGCCGAATGAAATATTCAGCTCATTTCGTTTAAAGCTGCCCCCATCTCCATTGTTCAGGCTGGCAAAGCTGATTAACCCTTGCCGGTGCCACCACAACAACTGCTCACTCTCTGTCCCTCCGCTCCTGCACAAGACCGAGGCCCCGAACAGTCAGGCAGATTTCAAAGGTCAGCAAGATGATATTTGCTGATTTTTTTCCCCAATTAGTGAACTTCAAGGAAAAAAATTAACCCTTCAGGCTCCCACCACTTTATAGAGAAGAGAAACAAAGCAATACTTAGCAAGGGTCAAGGACTTTCTCCATGCTTAATTCAAGCAAGAACACAGCTCCCATTAGCTATAGTTTGACACCTAATTCCTCACACCTGTGAAAGCCCTGCTAACCTTGAGTTAACCCCAAGCATTTTATGAACTCCTAGTCATGGAGAACGACACACTTTTTTTTTTTTTTTTTGCAGAAATTGCTAATAGTAAATAGTATGCCAAAATAAACTTAAAGTCTAGGTAACCAAAAGCAATGGCTAACACTGCTGTGAAGCTTTCAGCTGTTGCTGATGCGTGCAGACAGTCTATGGCTGGCTGGAGCACTGCAGCCCAGGGCTTCAAACGCTGCTGCCACAGGGCTGCTTGCCCACAGCTATCCTGAACCCTACTTTGTGAATGCTTTGGCCACAGCCTTACCACTGCACCAGGCCAAATGCAGACTTTCCCCTCAGGGAACAATCTTAAGCAGTTTCCTAAGGTGAATGGTTGTTACAGTACAAGTAGCGAATGCTCAAGCACGTAATGCCTGATGTCCCAGAACTGGAGAGGGGCATCATTAACTGATCTTCCTTTGGCTTGACTTATTGCACGGCTTCTATTTATAGAAAGGCCTAACACTGTTTCACGACATGCACTTTGAAATCAAGCTGCACTTTGCCAGCATCAAGCACTGTCACTTACCGCCTTACACTGAAGGGCCTGATGCATGAGAGAGCTCAGCAGTACCAGCTCCCACCACAGGGCCTGGGCTGCTTAGCCCAAGACAGAATTAGAAACAAGGCACAGGATATTCTTGGCAAAAAGTGTTAGTAACAGCCCCAAATGCTGTAAAGTAATACTATTCTAAACCGCAATATTGAGGGTAATAGCATTTTATTTTTAATGAGAGATTCTTTGGTATTTCAAGACAACAGCTCAAGCACAGGTGACAAGTTTTCTTATAATCAGTGACAAGTACTGTACCAATTTCTCCCTTTGATCTGTATTTTGTACTAAATTGCAAAAAGAAAAAGTGTATCTATTAAAAATACTGCTAGTTATACAAACTACAGTCATGCTGACAGAAGACAACCACCAAAATAACTCTGAAGCAGTTGAAATCAGAACTTCCCCACCCCATCAAGAGACTAAATTGTACATACACATTTGTCTCTACCTACTGCTAAGGCACTTCTCTAGGATACAACAGAATTGGGAAGTACTGATAAATGGATAAACCTCATAAAATAATATTTATATTACCTAAATGACTAATTTCAAATAGCCTTGCAGCTACATTTTACTGTGACATTTCACAGCATAGTTCATATGAGAATATTCTGCAAGAGCACTTACACTGATACTCTCTACTCACAAATATAGGATAAAATTTCAGCTTCACTGTAATGATTTCAAGAGAGTCAAAATCTCATCAACTATGTTTGCTTTACTAGTTATCTGGATAAATATGCAGGTATCTATGAATAGCTCATGAATGCAGATAATAGTGAGATAACATGAGAATGTAAACATTAAACATGATAACTTGGATGTAATTACTGTACACACAGTTTAACTACTAGCACTTCTTTTCCATTTGGTATCTTGGAGAGTATACTTACCTGACTCAAATATTCTATGTATCTGCTTAAAATTTAAGGCCCAATTCAAGAAGATCCTTGAATGCTGTTTAAATACATAAGGATCTTAATATATCCATAAAAAAATATACATGTCATAATGAAACAAGGAAGTCCCACATGTTATGATGAGACCTATTTCTTTAAAGATTAACCTCTTAAAGCTCAGAAGCAACGAATGAAATACTCCTTTTAGTAATCTTTGATACTTTCCTGAACAAGGAGTCATGCAAGAAGTACACAGATGTAGCTCAGCTCCTATAATCAGTCTAAACATGAGTGGTTGTAAAACCAAGTTTATGTTATGCACAAACATATTTTAGACCTATGCACTGGGAACAGTGAAGTGCTTGACATCTGGAGTTAGACAGTGGTGAATTGCAGCACGCACACATCAAGCTCATCTGCATAAATATCTATTTTCAGAATCACCAGGGCTCAAACATCCCTAGCTTTCTGCAAATTTAAAACCATCACTCCTTTGAGATATTATGATAAAGCCCAACAGGTAAGTTACCCTCCAAAATTCAGTTTTGGAACTATTACAGTTCCATATTTATCCCTCTCCCCCCACTATTTTTAATTAAAAAAATAAATCACACACATAAACTTATCCTATTACCCTGATATCTGACCCGCCTGCACCTCCAAAAGACCCGTATCTCAGAATAGGCAAGTATGGAGATGGATGCCCTCTGAAGAGGGGAGGAAATAAAACCCATCCAGAAAACCAGAGGTCCTGCAGAAAGCGTGGCTAAGTCAAGAGGTAGTGCTCTCCCCACCGGGCTGCACGAGTCAGCGTGGCAGTATGGGGCTGCAGGCGCCCTGCAGACAGAGGTGTTGGGTTTGGTATGAGAGTCTCAGAGGTCCTAAGGGCTGCGGTCATTAAAACTGCGGCACCTTTTGAAGGAATCGAGTTATTAACCTCCATGACCCCAGACAAATTTAAACCTGACTAACTGCAGATTTCTCTGAGGAATCAAGGCACGTGTTTGTAAATTGCTTGGATATTCAGCATGATGAAAGATGTTACATAAATGACAGTTATTAATATAATAGTGGCAAATGGGTCAGGAGGAAGATTTCAGTACTGGTTTAGGCTGTTGTTTCTATCCAACATCAAATATTAGCCAAGGTTTGGACACTGATGTCTTGCAAGAATAAATATGATGTTCACCTTTTTAAAATTGCAAATTGGATCAGAAGCGTAAGCTGTTTCTCTGGTTTGAAGGAAATCTTGGAACAAACTCTTTTAAGAAAGTTCAAATCAAAATGGTACTAATTCCTTACATTAGGTATAGTCTGGGATTACAGATTTGAGTTTGGACTGTAATATTGTCATCTAATGAATTACTGCCAAATAAATCCCCCAGCAACATCTGCTAAGCCAACTTCTCCAAAGCAAAGAGAAAAAAAGCACCTGGGAACGCATGGTATCCCCATTGATCAGGAAGATGCTGTAAAGATATAAATTAAACTAACATTTTCTGAAAGAAAACAAATGGATAAAGGCAACCCAAAATATGCACCATGAATGAAGTTTCCCATTACAACCCAAGCAGACATCTCATATCCCTACATAGCATCCCACTGTCATACAGGGAGCTGCAAAAGGACAAGCCCACCATCTGAACTCACTGACCTTAAACAAAGATCATAGCTGTTACACCCTGATGCTATTAGCTTCATTACGACCATTGCTTGGTCAAGTCCAACAACCATATATAAATACACATACATGAACATATGCATCCACAGACACTAATTTCCCTGCAATTCAAAGCACCCAGCAATCATTTACAGATTACGAACAGGCATCGCTTCCCCCGCACCCCCCTCCCAGCTACTCAAGAGGCAGCCCTCTTCTAAAACAGACCGTAACAACCAACGGCACCACTTCACAACAAGAAATGAAGTGGAATTGCTCCCAGATTTGAAGTCAAAGAAGATATCAAAAGTAAACAGTATGTAATTACCCAAATGGCAATTTGCCAGAACAGAACACAAATTGCCTGAGCCAGTGGCTCCCAGTTCAGAGGTGGAGGCCTTGACAATTGGGGGCACAAGCCTAACCAAAATTAAATCAGAGAAGCCGGGCTCACAAACAGAAGTGTGACTCCTGGGCCCAGAAGGAGGGTCAACAGGGGAAAACTCTGGAAGCTGTTTAAAGGTAAAGGTCTGGCTCTTTACGGATTCAAAGCATTTCACATAGCTTGTGAGAAATAAAGCAGTAACTGGTTATACAAACAGGAGGTGCATCTTCGTTCATACTTCTCATGGAATAGTTATCCAAAAATACCAGCAGTCCAGTTACAATTGCCTTTTTGGGGAGGGCGGTGGAAGCAGGGAGGTGTCAAAATCAGACACCACAAAAGCAATCCTCACTCAAATTTTAAAAATCAATTCCAGGATTGTAATATGGTTAATGTAAAAATGAATTCCCAGGAGATTATACTACTGTTAATACTATTGAGCCCTTCAGTAGGTTTCCCCCATGCTAAAAAGAGAAAAAAGCCACAAAAAACTAGCATATCTATGCCCAAATCTGGGGTGAGTCAGAGGGACATTTGAGAAGAGCCCACACTTAGCACCCTTCCTGTCACACAAACATTCTTATTGTCTTTCTAGCAAACCACACTAGAAAGAAAGAAACACTTCAGATAGATGTCTCAAGTCAGCTTAAGAAATCTTATAGGTCAAAACAAAACCTTACGTTCCCAAAAAGTCATCAGAGATCCCAAAGAGCAGTTCCAAAGTGTGTGATGACACTCAAGTCTGAAAGCAGTGTATCAGGATATAAGGAAATCTAAGCAATCCAGTTTCAGAGAACATTTCAATAAGGCTTCAATAACTTTTTGGTGTATGCAGGCCAATTATAGAGTGAACCTGGGTCAATTTATGGTTTTTGGTGGAAACTATGCAAAATGTGGTGGTTTCAGTTGAGTTTCGTTCTGGGGTTTGGGTTTTATTCAAAGCCTGAACTCTAAGGGAAACTAAAGGGACATGAAACCATGCAACACAAAACAGAAATAAGTTTTGCATGAACACTGAAAAGGAGTCAGTTTCATGAAGTGGGGAGAAGGGCAAAAGCCCCGAGCAACGAACAGACTTCAGGCTTGAAATTCACCATACACGTAATGCTAATTCTAGTCTTCACTACTGCTGTCTCTGAGGAGTCGCTCCTCATGCTTCACCCAACTCAGAAATTTGAGGTCAAGAGAAATTACTTTTCACTCACGAAGCCTTCCAGATTTTTAGTTGGAAGGACACTGCCCCATATTATCCACTAATATTTTCAGTGAAGTTCTAGGATTAAAATAACAGCATTTTATTTATTCAGGTTTAAACCCATAAACACATACACCTTCATATATCTATATCTTCCGTTTCAGATGGATCATCATCCGTGACTACACACAAAAACAATGCATCATGAATCTATAATAACATCTTCATCTGGTTTGCAGAATGGATTTTTGTCTGGTTAAATGTCTAAATTACTCCCACTTATAGGTTATCCACATACGGACTGAGAGCTGAACCCATTTGAGAATTAGCTTTTAACAGCTGACCTGGTGCCTCAGCAAGTGTTTTGCACAGTCTTCTGGGAAAAAACACGTTCATGAGCAAGCCTGGAATCACAAACCTTACACCAGAAGAGGCCAAGTACATTAGTACTTTTCACACAGCAAGTTCAACTGCCCTACTGCTACAACACTGCTCAGTGGCCAAGCGACAGAACAGCATTAAGTATCATTTGCAGAGAGAGCCATCTGCCTGCCATCACATAAGAGGGTGAAATCACCTACCAGTAAGCGAAGAGATGACTGAGTTTAAAATGAGAAATATAAAGGGAGAGGAAAGAGGAAAGCCAACAAAACCAGCAAAAAAGTAAAACAAAAACCGAATTAACTAGAGCTGCATCTCAGCTCACTATTAGATCTATTAACATCATATCCCAAATAATTATAGGGTTTCCCCACTACCCTCACGTTAACTGCTACTGCATTCTTATAAATTGCTATGTTACATAAAACACTGTGTATTTTTAATGTCCCAGTAGTATCCGAGCAATTATATGCATTATAGTTCTGTATTTTCACATCATTGAGGAATGATGGCTTCAATTCACCACCTCTGTGCTGATGACTCCCACATCTCATTCCCAACCAATCTTGTTCTATCTAAACACACATTTCAGCCAGTTTTACTTCATCTTACAACTGTTAAAACCTTTTTCCGTCTGTTACTGAAGATTCAACAGCAGTGACTTCAGACACGCTGAGGGGGACGTTTTTTTTTTTTTTTTTCCACTTGCCTTTAAAAAGAGACAGACTATAAAATATCTAATGGAATTGCTGGATATCTACAGTTAAAGTCTGTGAAAGTCAACGGTATTACAAAAAGATCACAGAGTGCTTCTAGGCTCAGTATATAAACTCTTCAACAAGCGATTTAGAAAAACCACTGCAGGTTTTAACAGAAAAAAAAAACAATGAAACACCCCTCCTTCCATCTGGCTGGTAAAAGTACCTACCAACAAGTTCAGTTCGTTGTAGACCAACATCAAGTTTACACCTCCTATCTAGTAATGCTATCAAATGGTATATAACAGCTTTAAAAGACCAAGAGTAAATTAAACCAAGAAGAATAGCAGTAAAATTAAGTCACCGCATAGATCCTGCAGCCTGCTTCTCTGCTGCCATCTGCATTCTCCTCTGCACCCCCAGCGCACACACCCACTGAAGGAGCTCACCTGCTGCACAGCCAACTTTTAGCGATCCCCTCAGCTCAGGTGTTGGCATTTAGCTAAATCAGTAATTTGCAGCTGCCGTCCTTGCTGTTCTGATTTCCCCCAGACTTGCAGAGGTAACCTGGGGCCACACAGAGGAAGGTGGTGTTTTGCCAAAGGACCCTTAGAGGAGGTGGAGTTAAAAGGGGTGAAGGTACAGCCAGCTGTTGAGGCATGTGAAGCTGGAGGAACTCGGGGCAGATAAAAAAAAATCAAACTGGGTCTCCTTTCCCCTATTACTTTGATCTGTTGCTAGCATGGGAAATCATGGCCCCAGTCAGAGGAGTAATGGTCACTCAGTAAAGAGGAAACACGACCTCAGTGTAGTAGTTTTTATGTCATCAATTAATTAGTGCTACCATGCAATGCCCATCACTCCTTTAGGTGTGCCAGCACCCCAAGGATGTGTCACACGCACCATGGCAGAGTCAGGAGACGTTCCTTCCTAACTAATTATCCCATAGGTCTTCCACGCTGTGGAATATAGCAACAGTACTAACCAAAACAGGTTAAGTAGCTGCTCAAATTTCAGTTCCTGCCTAAGGAATGCTTATTTTGTTCACTCATCAATTCTGTCATGCACAGCTTGCTTAAGAGTTCACCCTGTTCTCAACCCGTAACTGCAAGGGAAGAACAGACTCAATAAAGGCTCAAAGGTTTTGTTCAAAGGGGTGTAAAGAGAGAATTTAAGCTTTACACGTCTTATTTAAATGGTTCAAAACTCCTTCTGGAAAAAGAGAGAAAGAAATCTAAAACTCTCTGGACTTTCACACAATTTTTCCAGCTCTCCCGTCTGTTACACAGACTAGACATTTTGCAGATTTCTTGGAGAACTTCCTGGCAACCACCAGCAATCACCAGGGCAGGATGCATATGTGTTAAACTAAAATCTTAAACAAAATCATCTTTTTGAGCTTCAAACATCTTTTTTTTTTTTTTGACTTTTTTACTGTGAATTCTGGAAAATGGTTTAGTATTATTTTATTTCACTGCAGTGAGTTCAACCACACCACACCTTTAAACAATGGTGCAGCAAAGGCTCAGGGGTGTGTTGGATGTTTTACGTGGCCCTTCTAGGAAGAAATTGCACAGGTCTTTTTTTTCTGGACATCTTGTTATTTCGATTATGGTGAATTTTCTTTTACTATACACCATTATGATTCAGATCTAAACCAAAATCGCAACTCACTTTTTCAGGCACACCCAGCTAAACAGACAGACTCTTCCTGATTATTAAGTCAAACAACCTGGGGACCACGAGGTCAATGACTCAGTTTGTTCCAGAGCTGTTAATCAAGCAAGAATTAATACAGTGAGCATAGGAGAAATTGTCAGTTAAGAGTCAATAAAAGGACTTCATCTCTTTGTGAATCCCTAATAGCTTAACAGCTTTCTCTTGGATGGATGGCAGGTACCATGAAACATGTAAGTGTGACCCCACATCACTGTTAATGTGTAGTTAGTTGTTTTTATGTTCAAGGACATCGTGGAAGTTCACAGCTTTCACCAAGCTTTCTCCTTTACAAATGATACCAGCAGCACACGCTCTGGGGGAGTTACGGCGGCATGAGGACTGGCAGGAACTCGTATCGCCTAGACGCCCTCCCCTTTCACAGGCAGCACCTCCCAACTGCTGCCACACGTAATACAAACAGTGTTGCAAAATCTACAGCATTAACAAAGTACATTTTTGTAAAATTACTCAGCATCGTTAATAAACTTGTTATTAAGTCATGAAACAAATCATCTTAAAAGCCCCGATTCATTTATGGTGTTTAACAATAAACGTGGTCTCAGTATGCTGTTATTCACCCCATAATGTAAGTAGGTAAATAATGAGGTAATATCACTTCCTTTAACCTAATCACCTTATAGGGTAGGTGAATTTTAGAAATACTTACATCCCGCTTGTACTAAAGACAGAAAATGAGGAGAGATTAAGCTGCTTGCAGAAAACCACAGAGGAAACTGCTGCCTGTGATGGGATAAGACCTCAAGTGGTAATTCTGTGCCCATTCTGCTGACTATAGCCCTCCACTTCTCTTGGGAGCCACGCATTTAAAAAAAAAGAAAGATCTAGAAGTGTAAAAACTAAGTGAAATCAAAACCAGGCTTCAGTACCGAGTGGGAGAGCAGTGAACGAAAAAAGGAGAAAGCAAGAGTCATCGTGAACTCACTAGAAAGAAGGCCAAGGGAGGCACTACAAGAGGGTTTGAGATGAAATAACACACTATAATAACTTGAAATCCAACCGCTAAATCTTGTGTTGCTTTCCAGAATAAATTGCTGACAGAGGAAGTAAAATTCTGGATCACTGCAGCAACGCATCTGTATGCTTGATACGAACAGAAAACTGGGAATGCTGAAGTCGGTGAGAGCGACAAGTGCTGGGCGCCTCCTAGAAGATATGAATTCCGCAATCAGAAGGGTGAGCGCAGCGTGTCTGTGCATAACCACGCCAGCTGGAATTGAACTGCTTCAGGTAACAACGGCCCTCACAGTGCAGAGGTCGAGGCTTCAGAAAGCTTTTCTGAGCACCTTTACTCCCACAAACAAGATTTCTTCAAGTATTATGCCATACAATGGAACTAAGACTTACAAAGAAACAAAGAAACTCTCACTGGCAGCCCAGTCTTAAATATTACCTCTAACAATCGGGGACAGAGCAAATGCCACGAGGCCTCTAGAAGATCCAGTAAAGCTATCGAAGTCTCAAACTCAAAAATGCAAATGCTGACCGCTCCTCGATTCCTCTTCAAGGCCAATAACTGGCCAGTAAGTAAAGTTTAATAACTATGGAAATAAAGAAAACTATAACAAACTGCTCAGTAATTCCTCGCTAAAGGGAAAAAAGGATAAAAATAATTTATGTATATTCTCTGTGATCCTGCTGTAAAAATCACAGGCAAAATACACAAATCATTATTTTATTTAAAAGAAAGAGGGGACAAAAAGGTAATAATCATAGTTATTTAATCTAATTATTCCTAAAGGAATCCATAAGAGACTAGAAAATATATAAAAAACACCACTCCTGATCTGCTACCTGGGGAGAAGAAAAAACATTCTAGTAGGAAACATAGGTGAAAAAATAATGAAATTAGCATCTCCAAATTGTTTAAAAAAGGATCTTCAGCCTAAAGAGAATCGACAGCATAGCTTTAAGGATAGATAAATGGCTGCCTCAAGGATCTGTCTTACCTCCTCTTTTTTTTTTAAGTAATACCTTAATTTGCATAGTAATAACCCAATTATTGTAAGATTAGGTGACAGAAATCTCATTATTACTGTTCCTACAAAACAGTCGATATTCCATTCAGTACCTTTTAATGTTACACACCTTAAAACATAATTATTCCGATATATGCTCATTCATCTTTAATGCAATTTCTTTAATAATAATAAAAAAGACTCTTCCTGTAATTGTTAGGGTTTTTTGGTTGAATATATTAGTGTTAAAACATGATTTTCCTCGTTCAGGCTGCTATAGAAACAAGCAAAGCCAACCAACTGCTTGGGGGCACGCTCCCTCCCCTCTTCCCAAGAGGGAGTCCACCAAGAGGCCTAAAGCACATATGTTAAAATATGTTGCAACAACTCTCTCTCTCCATCTCCCCGCTCCCTGCTTCTTCCCACGCTGAGCGCTGGTCATAAGACAAGCTTGCAAACAAAATCAAATATATAGTAGCATCAGGCTGCTGAGAGTTATCGGTGTTTAGGGCTTGCTGCTACGGGGAGAGGGGGAAGGGTTGTGGTTTTAGGGCTGCGGGAGGAGAAATCAGAGCGAGCGCAGGGAGGCGCGGGGCTTACCTGCCAGAGGCTTTCTCAGTTTCAATTACAAAGATAATAAATGCGATAAGCGGTCAGTTACCAGATTAACAGCAGAAAGGAAAGAGGGGAAGGAGATAGGTCTGGCTCCATCAGAAGAACACAGCACCACACATGTTACACTTCAAAAGGATGTCATGAACAGTTATGAGAGTGGAAACAGCAGCTACTAGTTCGCTGGTCCCATTTATCTCAGTGTAAGCCAGGTAAGGCTAGGGAGCCTTTTACAGGCAAATCTTCTGTACCGCTCCTTCAAATCCAGCAGAGGCTGGAAACAACCGAGAGTTGGTACCACTGGGTATCTGGCAGGAGCCCGAAGAAAATCAGTCGCCAGCGCTTAGCAGCCAGAGCATTTCACAGTCACTTATAGAGGCTGGGAAGAAAAGGATGTACAGCAACTCAATTTCCGGACAGAGGCTCCCTTCCTCCCTATCTGCTCAGGGCGTGTAGAGCCGTGCTGCGGGAAAAGTTGGTGGAAGCCGTTCTTTGCATAAACACACAAATTCAGCTTGCTTGGCTTTCAGTTGATCACTTATCCCAGCATCACTAAAAGCAGTAAATACAAGATGCAATTTCACAGGAGTTATTTACTGTTTAATTTCTGTGAAAGCCTTCTGTGAAAATGGCATGAAGGAGAAGTAATTTGGCCAAGTTCCGATTTTGGAAGTCCTTTACAATCACCGAGCCACCACAGGTCCGATTAAAAAGGAAAAGCATGCATAGCTGGAAACCATCCCTGGGTGGAAGAATTCCAGGGTTTTTGCAGGGCTGGGAACAGAGTTGGCTGCTCTTGGGGGTTAGGCAGCCCACCTCCCACCCCCAATCACTACCGGGCTAAACACGAGTGGGAACTGCGCGGCTGCTTCTTTAGGCGGCCCTGGATTTTACGGAAGGGGAAAATGTCACGTGCCAGCGCACAAAGCCGACGAGGAAAAAACCATCCCTGGCACTGTCCGCAGGCCTGCATGGAGGACAAGCTCCACCGCAGAACGGCTGGACCTCTTCTCTGAAGATTTTGACCACTTGCCTAATAGTTCCGAGTTTGAAAAGTTTCCAATTATAGCATGTTCCACAGAAAGCAAATCAAAATTACTGGTTTTACTTGAAAAATAAAATAAAATAAAGCAGTGAATATGCTAATGATTTTCCCTTACATTCTTATCATCTCATTTCATGCCTTTAAACTGAAAACCTTGTGAATCTTACTATGAAAATTATCAACAAAGAAGAAACAGCCTTCCATCTTACACCAAAACTTGGAGGGCTGAGTTTATACCATTCTGACCCAATCTGACTGAAATTGAAAACTTTTCCTCTTCCATTAATAGCTTTTCCAATTCAGCAGTTCAAAGCCGCAATCCCTCACAGCCTATGCAAGGATTTGGGATCATTTTATAAATCTGTGTGGCAAATGAACATGAAAGAGAAACTCTCCTTATGGCTGGGAACTATCCTTTGGGGGGAAAATGTTATTAGCTTTTTAGAGAGCATTTGCAAGGGTAATTTGCACTACAGCATCTCTTTTTATTGGCCTTGCAAGCAAGTGTTGAAACAATTTGTCTTATCATATATATTGACTTTGAATAGGGACCTCATGTAAAATGCTCCTCTTGAAACAAGAAACAATGGGTTTGAAAACCAACACTAAAAAAGGTTGTGTGGCAATAATTTATTTCAACGAAGAAATATTGAAAGTGAAAGAGGAAAGGAAAAGGGAAAGGATAAATGAAAAAGGAAAGGAAAAGCTTCTGATTTAGTCCCTCATAACTTAAGGCAGCTATGCCAAAGCTCCCAGTTTGCTCCAGCAATTTCACAGGTATTATAACAGGAGGGTAAATCACTACTCCTGGACATCGTTTGTATTTCATTACTTCTTAAGGGTTCTCAACCAAAACCAGGGCCTCACCATGTGACACTCTGCACAAACAAACAGTAAAGAAAGACTTTTACCACGCCCAGACAATTCACAACATACAGCTGCAAATCAGGACTACCATCACCTGTAAAGGACAACAGCACAGGACAGAGCATTAATACAAGGAGTCCAGAAGTCAGTGGAAATCCTTCCCCTCTTTCAATGTGCTTTGACCCACGGAGGAAGCAAAACTGCACACTGCTCCTGAAAAAAACAAGCAATTCTCTCGCACCGAAGCCTCCAAGCCATCTCACCTTACTCTGTGGGACAGCCCTTCAACAAAGATGACTCTGAGCAAAGGGAATCGATCTCTTTTATGCTTTGGTACAACAAAATGCAGACTGTGGATCTCCAGTTCTGACAGTGGCATTTCATTCTGCCAGGGCAAATAGCTTCCATTTTAAGGAAGGAAAAAGCTATTAATTATATGACTAGGAAACAATACTACATTTGCAGTGAAGTTACATATCATTTGAAGTGGAAAATCAGGGAAAGTACTTTCTTTCAAATAAAATCAGTAGCACAAAGATCTATGGAAGTGTAACAAGAAATAATAAAATCAAAGGTCGCCAGTTACATATGTTTCTAGTGCTGATTCTTCCCTACAGTAAAAATTCAATTTGCAGATGACAGCCCTGCAAGGCAGTTTGCTACTGCATATCCCTTCCCCTTCTACTAGAGTTCAAGGGATTCCCAGCGGGGGTAAGAGTCCATTCCTCACAGGCTAAAACGATTTACTTGTTCAGTTGCTGCAACTTTTCTATCTCCTGTCTCAGCACAGTATTGGGTAGACTAACCACAATTTACCCAGCAATACTATTTACTCTGACTTCTTCAATTAAATGCATTTTAAATGAAAATGGTTTTTAGTGGAAACTAGCTAGTTTCAATAGCAAAATTCTCAAGCCCAGAATAACCAAGTTGAAGATAGCAAGAAAGATCCCCCCCCTCAAAAACACCCCACAGGCCAGCAGAACGGAGGCTCACCCAGGCTGCGAGTTCAAACCCCCACTTCAGATGTGAGCCCTGAACCACAATTTCACATGTCTCGAAGGAGTACACTAACCTCTGGGCTATGAACTACTCCGAAGTGGTGTCTTTCTCTCAAGGTTAAATTTGACTTCTGGGAGGGTGCGCTTTTTGGTGGTTTTTTTTTTAAAGTGAAAATTTCAGAAAGCTTCCTTTTTCACTCTGATTCCGAAAAAGACGAGAACAGAGAGGTTTTGAAGAGAAAGGTTATTGAAAAGTACAATGGGCCTGCACTTCAACTTTCACAAATCAACACAGTGGCATTTCAATCAGTGTAACCCTCTTGACTTGACCAGCTTTCAGCTTGACCCAACAGAAATACAAATGATGTAGGCTTTTTATGTTCAATGAAACCCAAGAAGTGAAGCTGCCCGGCAAAAGAAAGCAATTAATTTCTCCAAAATTCTTGCCGAAAATAAGAAAAAGTCAAAACCCCCAAAATCCCCACGTACAATTCTTTAAAACATTTGTCCATGCAAAGCTATAGGCTCAAGTCCCAAGTCCTTAGGTAAATTCTCACTGGCCCCTGAGAGGTGTCTGTGATAGGTTTTCTTCACCTAAGAAGACATTTCAGTGCATAAATACTGCATACATAAAAAAAGGCCAAACTCTGCTTCGCTTTCTCATGACAGAATTGCCATTCGTTTACTCAGAGTAGTAAGGTAAGCCTATTTGGCCTTGTGTCATCAGTTTGGAAGGCAATGTATTTTATACATTGACACTCTCATCAATATTAACTTCAGAGGCAGAAATTGTCTCTTTCGAACCAACCCATATTGGAAAATATAAAATAAACCAAAAAAATGCATACCTAACTACAGAAAAAGACAGACAGACTTAGTAAAATAAACAAATAAACCCTCAAACCATTGCATACAGTTCTCACTGATGCTTTGGTCAGCACTATGCACCATCAGAAACTGAACAAAGCAATTTCTGGCAGCTTTGAACAGCAATTTAAGTCCAAAACTTACTTACGATTTGTGTAAAAAGTCAAATGGAAGCATCAAAGCACATGAGTACATTTTTAAGCAAGCCTGGGATACACTATTCTAACCGCATGAACTATTTCTTCCCGCTTATCACGGCCATCATCAAGACTTGATACTTGGCTGCTCCGCAGTACTTTGTAGTGTTTCCGAATGAAGATGCATATTGTGATAGAGATGTAGCTATCACACATGTGAGTCCATCTACTTGCTGCCAATATAACGTACTTGTTAAATATTGCATTAGTATTTAATTGTGACACAAAGAGGCCCATATTCAGACAGTGCCTAGCTTTAAACATTTGAATAAGTGCTTACCAAAGTCCTTAAAGTTAGCCAGGTGTTTAAGTACTAAGCCGAATCAGGGCCAAAGTCAGAATAAGTGTTGACGTGGTATAATACAAAGGCTTAATATCGAATGAATAATGAGGCCAACACAAATCTCAGTTCAGCTGAATTTCACTGTCATTAAGCTAGACACATACACATCGTTCCTGGAGACATCTGATCTAATGGAACTCTAAGGTCAAGCAGAATGATTGTTTCCATCTATTTCAATGTGAAAACAAAATTATTGGTTTGTGAATGCAAAAGTTGTCTCAAGAGTAATGCTGTTTGAGGCAGACTTGTCCACACACACAACAAGGACTTCAATGTTTATCTAAAAACCTCAACATAAAATTTACCTATGACCCTGACAGATGTGTGATAAAAAGTGTAGAAGAATAATAAAATCCTACATAACACTTCATTTAAATCTGCAAATGACTTGATAAAAATCTGGCTATCTTTCTACTGTATCTCCTTCCTCAGATGACTTGATTACAAGAAAGTAAGAGAAAATCCCTCTTCATTAAATGTCTCAAAAAAACCTGAATAGCTGATAGAGGAACCTGAGCTCTGACTGCTCTGAATGTCCATGGTATTTGTAAGACCTGTTTTAATATTAACACTCTAGGTTTAAGTACTCACATGTGGCTGAAACATTAGAAGTCTGGGTTTGAATCACACAAAGACCAAGTTTTGATGCAATACATCCATCAGATATATCTACCAGTGTGTGGCTTACATTATGGTCTGGGGAGTCTGCCATCACACAATGTGTCACTTTCTATAAAATAAAATCTGGGAATTATTGAAGCCATTGTCATTTCACATGACAAAAATATCAATGTTAAATGTGCCTTTAAAACATTTATCAGTCACGTGTGTCAAGAAGCAAGAGATGAGGAATATTTCATGTGAGTAAAATGCGGATAAGTTAACTTGACAAGAACATGTATTCACTTAAGAACGGGATATGTCCCTCTTGGCATGGACATCATACTGTGCAGAGTCTCCAAGAATTTAATTAGAGCTTATAGTAATTAACTACTGTATATTGAAACCTTTTGTAATCTTTTTTATTATTATTTTTTTCTGTAGTGGGTGAAGGAAGAAATTATCATGCTGGAAAAAAACAATGGCACAAGAAAACAAAAGCTACTGTAAGTCCACAGGTGTTAAAAGGTGTGCAGTGGGCTTTGTCATTTCTTTGTTCCGTCACTGACCTCACCTTGGACTTGACTACTTACGACACCTTCTCTGACTTACATAAATGATGCAGTAATTCTGATATATTTTTGATAGCTCTCCAGAAGTTATGCCACTTCTTTAAAGAAAACATCATTGCTGCTTCACAAAGTCGGTGGGGTAAATTCTCCCAGTCTCTAAACAGATATGTTCCACAACTTGTCAATAAGTATTGCTGGGGTTATGTTGAAAATAAAAACAATTCCAAACCTGGACCCAAACACAAAAATGAGACACTGGAAAGCACTGAAAACACTCTTTTTTATAATGTACATGTCTCTTAGGGCTTTGCTTGGCTCCCATGAGAGATTTTCTAAATAATCTAGACGAATTCAGGAAGTGGAGGTGAGCCTAACCTGAGACTAATCCGAGATCCCTTTTCTCCTTTTCCCATGCTGGAAGTAGGTCTAAGTATAAGACAAAGGGAGAAACTGTTGAACCACACATTGCATGTGGTCCCACAGACGTGTTTACAGATGGAAGGGAGAGGACAGGGTGGACTTGACAAGGTGCTAGGCCTATTAATCATCTCCTCCCTTGTGAAACTGCAAGTCAACGCTGGCTCTTGGAGATCTTTATGTTCAGCTCTGATCCCCCAAACAATCAGCAAATCCTGAACCTAGTCCTTTCTTCAGAACTCTGCAAAATTTCACATTTATGAAAACAGTATGAGGATTCAATGGGTAACATACTGGACCCAGAGTAAAAACATACACATGTATTATTTCAGCTTGATCCTTGTTTGGGTGGGTGATCTTAACCACTTCTGTTGTAATTTCTCCACCCATAAAATAGGAATAATAGTAACTTACCTCTTCAATAAAGTATTTTGAAATTTGTAAGTAAAAAGCACCACGAAACAGCTGAAATTTCATTATTAGGTGTTATTACAGTCTAAGTAGCATTTGGCAAAAATAAAGAGAATATAAAAGCATCCAGGCTCTGACTTACTTAGTTCCTGGCAGTAGTCTTTCAGACTATCTTTGCTTTCTTCACTCAGCTGTACAAAGTGTTAACTCAACATTACAGCGAATGAGTGTTAATACGGTGAGGATAAATGCAGCTACGAAGCATTTGCAAACATGACGGTGAGACAAACTTACCACAGCTTAAGGGGTTACCACGTGTCAGCTGAGCCGTAACTTTTCTGTGTGGATGCTCTTAGGCTGTTGCAACTGCCTCTGAAGATCTTTTAAACTGTGATAACTCAATCACTTTCAAATAGTAGCTCCTGCCAGAGTTTTCAAAGCCAGAGTCCTCACTCATTGTGGAGTCTTACTTTGTAATTCGTCTGCTAGGATGAATGTGCTTCAGCCCTTGCTTGTAGCTCAAAGTGACAGACTTTTTGTTGATTGGTGAAGCCAAGGCAGAGTTAAAAACAAACCCCCTACCCAGTTTCCCCACGCTGCTTCCCACGACTCTTCTCACGTTTGCTTGAGGCTGGCTTTCCTGGGGTCAGAAAAGTAAGCAGCCATCAGCAGGGGGAAGGACATTCACTGCCACCGCACAGCAAATTTGAGGCCTGCTACAAGGCCGCAGAGCGGTGCAAAGGACCTCCTGGTGCTTCCCCAAACAGCTCTTCCAAACAGCAGGAGCCCCCAAGGGGGAAGGACAAAAGCCCACAGGAACAGGCTCTCAGAGGGAAGCTGGAGAAGACATTTGCAGGCCCTAGTACTGGCACCACTGGCTACACCTTGACTGGCAAACCTGGGCCAGGGCCTCTTCTTTGGCACAACATGGCTTGCAGCCCTATGCCTTGATGCTCCTTCCTCCACCTACATAGGGCAGACTCAGCCATGATGCCCCGCAGGATGTCTTGGCTTGCTTCTGTCCCCCAAATGAGGCCCAGACATCAGCTGGGAAGGTGGCCGCTGCCACGGGCCACAACCACCACAAACCATGGGCTGCTCGTGCCGAGCCCCTGCCCTCGCCCTGCCTGTTGCGTGAGTACAGGCCTCGTCGCCGGGGCTACATCAGCATTATTTAACAAAAAACAGGCCTTCAAACCAAACGGCACAACGCTGCTCACGCTCATAC
>KZ507081.1:68617-82721 GCA_002844005.1 Limosa lapponica baueri | reverse complement strand
GCAGGGGCCTGGAATCTTGTCTCAGATCCTGGGGAGGGGAGGTCACCCTGTGACCCTTCCTGAATCCCCGTTGCTCAGTGCCTTGGGATCCCCTGTCTTCCCCTCAAAAAGCAGCAAATTGCATTTAGGGAGCCCTACCGAGGGGCCCTCACCTGCGGGGCCCGGGATGGGGCAGGGCGCCCAGAGGCTCCGGCAGAGACCTCTTGTCCCCTCACTGCCAGCTGGCCGCCCCTCATCAGAGGGCATCGCTACAGGAGCCAAACCTCACCTAAACCGAGACTTTGGGACCTCCCTACCACCTCCCCGGAGCTCTGGAGTACCATGAGTGCATCCCATCCTTAGGGATTAGTATTTCAGGTAGCTCAAGTCACAGCTCCAGCCTCTCCCAGGTCTCCGTTGTAATCCTTCACCTAACACACCAGCACAATCCAGCTTCCCCACACCACCCGTGCCTTCCTGCCTCTCCCGTAATTCAGCTGTTTTCCATCTCGGAAAAAAATCCAAAAAAACCCCCTCCTCCTCTAATACATAAAATGGGACGTACAGGAAGGGAAAGTATTTCTGATTTCCTTCTCCAGGGATCAGGACAGGGCCCTTCCCGCCATTCCCTCGCCTTTATATCAAAAGCTAATCCTCCCACCTCCTCCTCATAGACATGCAAGTTCTCCAGCCTCTTCCTCATTACATAAGGCACATGCATAATCCTTCTCCTCCCACAGAGCATCTCAAGAAACACAATCCTCCTCCTCCCCCTCAATCACACCAAGTCTAATCCCAACACTTCTGACATTACCCACTAAATAGCCATCAGTATAGTGAGAACAAATGGAATGAAGCAGAAACTCTGCACATGGCTTAAACCACATCCTCACGACTGATTATTTCAGTTTTCTACTCAGCCTTCACGTTCTGCTTCACACTTGCAATTGAAAATTATTTTTCTATACAAATTCTGTCTTTTTTTCTTTTTCTTTTTCTTTTTCTTTTAGTGAGGGATGAGATGGAGACAGGGTGTTCTTTTATTAGTGAATAGAGGATTTTGTTTTGTTTTGTTGGTGGCATTTTATGGCCATATTTTACAGACAAGTTCACAGCAAGTTCAGAGGAAAGGAATTTTCAAAGAAAATCTAGCACAAAGCATTGTGGGGAATGATATGGAAAGTTGACAAAATTATGATAAACAATGAAAAAAGAAATAATTAAGTGTGCTGAAACACTGCATCAGTATTTATCACATTGTTAACTTTTCTTAGGGAAAATGCTTTATTGTCTGCAGTTTCAGAAAGAGATCTTAACCTAGGCTATGGAAGCAGAATGCTGCATATATAATGGGTTTGAAACTTATTTTTTATATATATAGAAAAAAAAGAAAATGGCAAATATGTCTGCATGAGATAAGGCTTTCAGAACCAAATATAATACATGGAAATCCTTTCTTGAAGTGCTTTGTGGTCTTAAGGAGGTAGGAAACTTGAAACAGTAGTTACAGTAAACACAAGTCTAAACAAGGTGTGAAAAATTGGGGCACAGGCAGAAACAAAAACACTGAAGAAAGCGACTAAAAGAAGTGAGAGAAGTGATGTCGTACATGGACATGGCTAATCTATTTACAGTTACTTTCAAATCCATTTAAGAACTCAGTGGCAAATAAATAGAGAAGGTCTATGCCCAGCATTTATGAAAGGTAGTAAGAAAATGAAGAATAAGTAGAGAGCTGGGCACTCAGAACTCCTAGCTCTAGTTCCAGTCTGCCTGTGTCAAATGGTCTAAGCCGTATCATCTCTTAGTCCAGTTCCCCTCATGACTAATGGGGTGATAGTATTTTCCTCTCAGGCGTGCCATCAAGATGAATTAACTAAATTATATTAACTAAGGCTACCTCGTTGTCTTCCTGCAAATCTTCTGTCAAGGCTCCTTCCTTGCCTTGATGTCTACAAAGGATATCTCGACTGCTGGGCAGCTGGTGTATTAAGATATCTGCCTATTATAAGTATGTCTACATTAGCAAGCAATTTGGTGCAACAGAGGCAGAGCACTAGATCATAGCAGTTGATACTGGGGCAACTACAACTATATTATCTGGGGCTCAGGTTTACTAGCAACTAGTTTCAGGCTTGTCCTCTGTACTGAATTATGCATGTAGTTCACATTTGTTTCAAGGGACCAACCATTGGTTTAGATCCTTGTATTTCCATCAGCGCCCAGAGCACCTGTGGTGTGTCTCTGGAAAGGAGCTTCTGCTTCATTTTCCTCCAGAGGAATCTAGTTCAACACAAACCAAAACCATTCTTCAAACCAAGCTGACATATGCTAAGTAAAAACGACCAGGGAGATCTGCCTCAAAACCACACTAGTGCTCCAAACCAAAATGCTAAGACAGGTGTAACCAATGCTGACTACTATAATTTTTCTTTATGCATTCCCTCTACCTCCATATCCCGGTCTTTTTTTTTAATCTTCAAGATATGTTGAAGTTTTACACCATGTAAAGCTTTAGTGGTGAAGCCACTCTATGAAGACTGCTCCTGGCTGCAGTTTACACGGACTCACAAGAAGCTGCAATGGCATAAGTTAAAGTGCAAACAATTGAGGTGCAAAGGCAGGAAGAAACATCTGGTGCTAGGTATTTTAAACCAGTTTCCCCACTGTAGTGCGGTCTAAGACAGTAAACTTTGAGATAGTCACAGTCAAGTCTTACTCCATGATACAGTCCCTATCCCAGTACCTTTATTCATACAGTGACACTATGTTGAAGAATCATTTGGCTCAGTGTCTGTGCTATAAAATTAATTTTCTCAACAATAATGTATTTAAATCTTAGTGTTAATAATTTGTCTTTTGCTGGTACATTTTATCTTCCAACTTATTATCCATCTGAAAGGACATTTTACCTAAATATACAAAACCTGTTACAGGGCTTATCCTATCTGTTGAAGGAACTGATAATGTACATAACTATTTAGAATACACTTAGCTATGTTCTATTTTGTATATGAAACAATTAATTGGAGAGTGACCGCATAAAAGACACTTGATAAGGACAGTGTTGAGAGTCTTTAGAAAGTACAGGAAAAGCATAACATACTGATACAAGCCCAACAATATTTTAAGTAGGAAGACTTCCATTTTATTGTTACTGTGTTTTTAAGTGAAAGAGATAGAGATGTCTATTCTTCTGGCGAAACCAGTCAGGAACCAATAATAATAAAGAGTATATTTGCAAAGGTTACTTCAAGCACCAGGAAGCCAATCTTCTTTGGTCACTCATAACTAGTAAAGAGATAAAAGCTTGTTCAAGGAATAATTCAGAGCACCTGAGCTAAACACTATGTCTAAACCACCTTCTGCTCGCATCCTTCCCCACTGAAAGAGCAACAGACGAACGCTAGCCATTAGTTAGCCTTTCTGAATAACCCGTTTGTGAACAGCGTTCCCGTATACTTTATCTCTTTAATCAGAGGATTGAAAATATATTTATTTCTAACTGCAAGTGCTTCAATTTTGCCAGCCAAATCCCACTGAAATATTCCCAATTTTTAACGTTTCATTTGGACGTGCCATTAAAAATGCTTCACTAACTCTTTAAAGTAGTATTTCAGCTTTGAGATGTATTAATTTGGATCCACTCACAGAATAATTTGATTTATTTTATCGATATTCTTGTGGACTCCTGCTTCTGTTTTGCGGTTAAGGTGCTCATAGATACCCTTTCAACTTAAGGTAAATCAGAATTGACCTGGAGTTACTACAAGTAGATTTCAGTGCTACTTTGCTGTTATCATGTTGTGATTAGTCCCTGTGGATAGGCATCCACATAACCAGTTTATGGTTAAGTAATGTTCTATTACCTTGAAATTGTTACAATGCCCTAGACAAATATTCTATTCTGATACCTTATCTATTCTGATACCTATTCGGATACCTTGTACCTTAAAGGTAGATATAAACAGTAAAATCTTAGAGATACTCATGGTGTGAGGACTGTGCAAAAATTCAAGATATAGCTGGATATTGCATGCTGCAAATGGGACAGGGAGCATCACAGAGAGCATTCAGTGATGACTGTACAGTGTCATGTACAAGCTGGTGAGGCCACGTACCAAAACACATTCACCTATCACCAAATCCTAGCTACTATGGCCAGCAGGAACGTCAAGAATTCATGCAGTCCTTCCCTCTCTCCCAAGTTAGACCAAATCTGTCTACACCATCCTGATGGGAGAAGAGGTGCTTCTGCTCCAGAGCTGTCTCTGCATGTTCTTATTTTGTGTTCCCTACCACCAGTCACACACAACCCACTGCAGAGTCTTTGCAGCCATGCAGGTGCGAAGCCTGAGTCTGCTTTCATTCCTACCAAGTCCAAAGATGAGTGGCTCTGTGCTACCACGGATCACTCAGCAAACATAGCGATAAGGAGACAGCAATACAATGCCTTTAAGTCTTGGAAATACTGTTTTTCAGTTTGTTTCGGGTTTTGTATCGAGGTCTTTTTGTAAATAAGAATAAATTATCATATTTAAAGTGGATATTAAATTATCCACTATTAATCTCCTACAGACCCAAGAAGTCTTAAAAAGCAGAGGAATTTTAAAAAGTAAAGTAATTTACTTTAATGTTTCTAATCATCGTTGTCTTTCTGCTTCTAAAATGAAACCAGTTTTGCTCATAATTTCTTGGGTTCTCAGAATGAAATACTTGCAGAGACCAAAATCCTTGTGTGACCCAGAAACATCACTACTTTCCAAAAATATAATGACATGCTAACCTATTAATACAAACCTGAAGCTTTACATCCTTTTCACTAAATCACACCAAAATGTTCCATTGTGGCAATCTCATTGAACATGTTGCCAAACTTCCTTTATTAGAGACACTCACAAGAATGACACTTTCAAATAATGGAGTCTTAAATAATCATCTCACTAGTATCATTATTTTTTTTTAATCAGCTTGTTTTCACTACTTAATATAGGTATTGGTTCTTCAGGGCGTGCTTTTTCAACCTGTATTCACCTCAAGTAATACAGGGTCCAGTTGACTTCCATGTCTTCTGTGAGACTCAGCACGATATCGGTTTGCTAAATGTGAGTAAGAACCGAAAAATCTGGCCTTAGGTGTCCAGCTATGTACTTCTCCCACAATGTATCAAACTTCCCCTCCTTTGAACTAATGTCAGAGCTGAGCTTTTTAATGCATGGCCTTGGCTTGATTTATGCGTACATTTAAGGAATGTGAGGTCACCCAAGCTAGCAAACCAGCTGGCCTCTATGCAACAGAGCAAAACAAAAACTTTAGGCAAAAAAATCTCACTGTACTTGCTTCCAGGAATGTATAAAATAATCTTTTAAATGTTATTTTAAAACCCATAAATACAGTTATATTGTGATTTTGTAAAACACTGACCTATTTTAAGTGGCAGCCAGAGATGCTCCAGAGGAAATGGGCTTTTTCCCAGTTCTGTCATATAGCAGTACCCACCGCTGTGGCTACCATATTCTTACCAGTCTGAAAAAGAACATCTAAGGAAAAGAGTCTCCCTTTAAATTAAAAAGAAATAAAACTTTGTCAAACATGTGATGTAATACGCTATTTGGAATGGAGATCAAAAAGTCTTTCCATAGAGCTAACACAACATGCCAAGTTTTTAATGCTGCTGTCTGCAAGGCTTTAGTTAGGTGACCGCTGTGTGGAGACCGAAGAGACATGCAGGTAGTACACAAACTCCCAACACATCATTTTACTGGCAATTTGCAAAAAATCAGAGTTAATCTAAAAAGACCATGGGGCAGACAAGAGGTGGTCGGTATTTATGGGCTCCTTCAGCACTCAGTGAAGAAAAAGAGACACAGTATGAAAGGAACATCAGTTTTCCACCTCCTGCAATTTAGAGATACCTGAAGTATTCCAGTGAAGTGCTGAAACCT
Source organism: Limosa lapponica baueri (assembly GCA_002844005.1). Taxonomy (NCBI): domain Eukaryota; kingdom Metazoa; phylum Chordata; class Aves; order Charadriiformes; family Scolopacidae; genus Limosa; species Limosa lapponica. Next base: position 76,797 of record KZ507081.1, on the reverse strand, counting down.
TACAGCAAATTTACCTTAGTTTCTGCAAAACCCTCCTAAGACAACAGTCAGAGCCTGCCAGTTTCCTGATAAATCAGCCATACTCACTGTGGAGCTATACATTGCAATTCAGGGAGACAGTAGAAGAGGTCTAGACAACAGTGTTTCTCCTGGGAAAAAGCACTGCAAAGATACATACATATTTACACAGACTCAGTGTTGTCAAATACTGTGATTTTATCATAAGATTCATAACAGGCATTCCTCTTAAAGATCTGCTCTACTTATTGGAGAATATCAGCTCCAATTTAACAAAGAAACAGAGCTACTAGCTCTGACGTTTAAAAAAAACCCACCCTCGAAAGTGTGAACCCTGACAACTCAAAAGCAAGAAAAATATAGAGAGGCTTTTGGCTGGTTTGTTTTTTTTTTTTTTAATCTTACAATTTCTAAATGATTTTGTGGCCTGCTTCAACTGGTAATATTCACACAGATGGGTTAAATGTCATTTTGCGCTCTGAATTAACTTCCCTAAAAATCTGTTCTGAAAGCCTTGTCACTCACCTGAGTAATCCTACTGGTTTTAAATGGGCCTCCGTAAGTGACCAGACTAGTCTACTTCTGCACGCTGCTGAGCGTTACGTAGGAGGTGCTGATACTCCCACATCCCTTTAAAAAGAAGATTAGGCACTAAGATAAGTGAAAACTTCTGTTCAAATTGGCTCAAATCCTTCTCCTATTTAAATTGGTGGCAGAACTCCCACTTACTTCAAAGGTCCAGGACAGGCACACTGTACTAATTAGGACAGTACAAAAACTCTCATTACAAAACCGAAGCATGTGACACTCACCTGATTTAAAACAAAACCAAAAAAACCACGGTCTTGGATTTGCATCTTTGTGAACACTGGGCACTACAGACTTTGATGCAGAAGTCCCGGGGAATTCAGATTTTGAATCAAAAATAGGTAATATTGAGATACTTTTTTCATTACTCATTTGTTACAAGCGTGACAGTAGGACCCTTTTACGGCAGGTCTAAGTTTGTTGGAATTAATGTAAACTTATTTACATTATTCTTAAATAAAATTTGACCAAAGAGTAGGTCATACTTGCCACAGCTCTACTTACATTGAAGAGGGCTGGGGCTTTTTAATTTTAAAGAAACGTTAGCCTTTGCCCTGCTCTCTGCACTTCATTGTGCTTCAACGGCAGCTCCTCCAGCGCTAGAAGGAAAGAGGCACCTTAGCACAATGCTAGATATAAATCTAGTGTTGCCACGTCGGGCTCCTTTCATAGCAAAGCCCCAGCGTGGGACACATACGCTTCATTCCAATTTACCTTCCCAGCTCATCCCTGCACCCTTCTAGAAGACGGTACCGTCAGGTTGGCCCATCTGAAAAGAGCCTCTCTGCTACATCAGTTAAACCCAACGCCTGCTCCGTCCTGGCAGTGCAGGGGGCTGAGGCCAAACTTTGGCTCCCCAGACCAAGCGGTGACACGTTTGCTCCACATCAAATTCAGCCTTTTTTTTTGAAGCAACAGGGAAGCAAGCAGGCTAATGTCAGGCTGAATATTTTTAATATTTATAATGAATAAAATTATATGCTTGGAATGCAACCTTCAGCATAACAGCATTAAAAACTAAATTTTTATTTGGATTATATTCATGGTAATAACAAGTAATATAGGGGTTTTTTTGTGACATAGGTTAAAAAGTCTGTAACCTCCAATTTGACAGGAACTCTATTATCACTCTCTGGAAAATTAGACAAGATAGAATATTAAGACATCCAAAAACTGACACAAATAGAAAACTAGGTCTCTCACTTGCTCCTCTTTCTTTAAACAAGGAAGATGATTATATGCTGTTTGACATTCCATTTTCAGGGCAACTAAAGAGATGCCGGGAGTCACACTTCATTTATTCTTCCAAATGCCACCACTGAAAAAAAAATGTGTTGGTATTTGAAGGCACCATACTCCCACAAACAGCGGCCAGAATTAACCTTGTCTTCCTGATGGTTTCATTTGTGAAGTCCCTCAGTTTAGTTTCTCAAGATGAAATTAAAAATACCCTCGTGGCTGAGTGTAAGCACTTAAAGCATACACGCTGCATGGTGGGCCAAAACTCCCCAGGGTGTAGCCTCACTGAACTCATTGTATTAGACAAGTCAAGGGGAAATATGTTCTTGTAGAGATTTCCAGCCTCAAGATATTTGGATTTGCTTAAGGTTAGCATCTGAACTTTTACATAACTATTCAGACTGAACCTCAAGAAATTTTGAGGTTCACAACCAACTCTGAAACTAAGAGCGAAATAAACTACTTTAATAACTCTTTCATGATTCCCAGCAAGATGTTTTGCTTTTCAGTGTGAATAAAACAATGTTGGTTTATATCTTGTCATACCAGCGAACAAAGGCATAATGTTGCACACATTCCCGTAATAAACAAACAAACAAACAACCAACCCCTCCATGTTTTCTGTTGGTATTTTATCAATCCAAAATAAGAAAAAAGAAATTTCAATTTTTAAAATCTACTCAAAGCTGACACAAAAAATTAGAGTCATTAGTGAGTTTTTAGTCTGTTCTTACTCAGGCAAAAGTCCCATTGAAATGAAGCCAACATTACTTCAAAATCTGAATACTGTTTCATTCAGCTTTTCAGCACCAAGATGAAGCTTTAGTTACAACCATCTGTCATGGGTATAATCTCATAGCACTGATACCCATTTCTCTTAAATATAACCTTTCTTCATAAACTCTTTATCTACCTCTGGGGTATATACAAAGCTCAAAGAATACAAATGAAAAATCAGTATTTTTGCTGTTATTGTACATGAACAACAATAGTACCTTGCACTGTAATAAAAATTCATCCCAGATAGCTTAGCTAGGCTGAAACACACACTATAATACAGTATCTTGAAGACAGAGATTAAGACTTGTTTTGGCACATCTTGAAAGAACATATGAACCAACGGGATGGTGGAGAAGGAGACAATGTTGTATTTTAGGATCTCAACACATTGTGAGGCTTCTCAAATGGCAGTTCCCTCCACTACCATTAAAAATCCACTATACCTGCATTATTGACTATTAATAAGATTAAGTTTACAATGTGCTTTCAACAGGAAAATTACAGAGGACATGGAAAAATATTATAATTGTGTCCAATAATAAAACATAATCATCCCTGAGAGCTTGCATTCCTCAATATCCAAATATTTCGCACTGGCCTTGCTAATGTGTGACAAAAGGCTCAAAACTCTGGACAAAATAAGAGAAACAGGGCTTGATGACGACTGAAATGAGGAAACAGCACAGTCTACTGGTTAAGGCACTGAACTGGGTATCATGCCACATGGGGCTGCATCTCGAACTTGGCCACCGAGACACTTCTTTTCCTCTGGCCGAGTATGTTGGGTGAAGCTAAAGACTATACAAATGCCTGCAGAGATCAAGGGGCAGGCAGAGACATTTACTTGCACTCTGATCCGCCTGACTGGTCCATACGGCCACCTTAGCATCATGCTCTGTCCACCTGCAGTGGTGGGATACATTAACTTATTTTCTCAACTTCCAAACTAGTCTGACCATGCCCTTCCCTTCAGACGTGCCCCTTACTAAAAAAATAACAGGTCAAGGTCATACCAGAAATTCAAAGCTGTGTTACATTAAGTGCTATATTGATTGGTAGTTTTTATTTTCACACATAAAACCTTAAATAATGTATATCTCTTTCAATGTACCAAAACCTGAAGGTCATCACCAACTGCCCAAAACAAAAAGCAGGAAAGACAGCTGTTCAGAGGAAAGAAGACTCATGACTTTCAATGTGTCTATGATTTTTGAGTCGGTACAGATTTGTCGGTACATGACATCAGAGTCATGATTTCTGAAGACCTGGAATGACTATACTGTTAATTAAACATTTTTTCGATCTTAAAGGCCTGCTTTTCATCTTCAGTGACAACACAATACTAAGTAGTAGATCTCTTCTGGTTGGTTTGGTTTTTTTGCAAGGAACATCATTTAAAAACAGTCCAGATACTTCCAACTCCTGAAGACAAGCAATAGCAAAAATCTAACTGCAAACACAATGATTCAATTTTAAAAGTCCGTATTAGGCACTATGCACTTCTTGAGGATTCTGGGAACTGTAGTGTCCTAGCTTGCTCGTCTCTTAAAATGTAATAAATTTAAGGCAAACCATTCAGATATTTTTATTGGTAAAAATGAGGTGAATATCGCTCCCTGAAAATATCTCCACAACTGAAGGGAAGAGAACCAAGTGAGCCTATTCCTCTAGTGTAAACAGATTATTCCCTTGCTTAAAGTGATGAAGCTGTCTCTCCCTGCTGCACAAATATATAAAACAATATATCTTAACGATTTGCCAGGACACTGGGTAATGTCTCCAGGGCTGACTATCAGCTGGTTTAATTGTAAGACAGTTTTACGTTAGGCGCAGGAGAGGGGAATTTGGTAAGCACTGCGAAAGGGGCAGGAGAAGAAAATAGGTCAGATAGCTTACAAACATGCCAGAAACAGAGACTAATAGTTCTACTTTTTATTCTATAATAAAATTAATGTTGCCCCAGCAGCATGCTATTTGGTACATCCATCTAATTTATTAAACAAACAAGAAGACAAAGGATTTGCTGAAGATAGTACTCCTGTGTATTTGTGAACTAGTTTCTTGTAATTAACAAAATTGATGATAAATATAATTTTGTTTTTACTTTCTCTTCGTTTTCACATACAAACATACAATCTTATATATCAACTAGAATAAAATCTGCTAAACTGATTACAAAACTAGCACTCCATGATTTATTTACATGTTTAGTAACAGCATTTTCCCCTTTACTGGTTCCTTCACGTAATAAAAAAAAGAAAGGGCAAAGCAGGAGGAGATATGCACAATTTCACCCACCAGAATTTTACGTTAAATCCCACAATGTGCACACAGCCCAGGCTGCATGTTCACACACAGCAAAGCAAACACTGCAAAAAACATGAAAGGGGAGAAAACACTGGACAACTCTGAACAAAAGCAACCTCAAGTACAAAGACTTGAGATCTTTTTAAGATCTTTGCAAGCAGAGAGGAAAATAACTGCTTCAAAATAGGGGCAAAGTGAAAAGGGTTCTTTATAAACACAGACTCGAAGCCTTCAGACATTAAAGACTCACATTATAGACTTACACTAGGAACTCCCCCAAATCTCATCTCTCTAAAGGCTTGAATTAATTTTTCTGTTGTCACTGGGAATTAAGTTTATTTGGTCACTCACATCTGTGCAGTTCTCTGCAAGATTTTGCAGCATTCAGTACAGTTTGTGGAAGCAGCTCTGCAGAACAGAGCCTTTGGAACTATGTTTATAAGAGAAGAGAGAGGTAAACAGCCCTACTGCAGCAGGGAGAGTCCTGCAGAGAGGAAACCCAACAAAAGATGCATTATGCTATTAACAATAAGAAAACAGCTCTATGATTTCCTCTTATTTTTAATATTTATATTGGCTTGGTGCCCAAAAAAACCCAGTGAGTCCTCCTGCATCTCAAAATCTGAATGGAGCTTACAGACTGAATTAAGGGACTACAGGTAAAATATTTTTTCTCTAAAAATACTATTTCTGGCCTTTGAAAAATTTTCTTTTCCCTGCTTTGCCTCACAGGCACAGTGGACAAGCGTGCTCAGTTTAAGATTCCCGAATTTATCATATATACTGCAATGACAGCATACTCACATGATGACCGTAGCCAAGATATCAGTGCTGATTCATATCTGCATGAAACTCACTCTTCAGTTCATAAAATTCTTCTTATCTTTTTGCTAAGTTTGAGGTCTGCTGGAACCTAAAATCTCAAAGTGAAAAACTAACAGCATGTATCTATTCTGGGGCTGAGCTGGAAGAAAAAACTGAGTTCCACAGCTTTCCCCCAAAACAGTAACACATTCAGTTTTATTTATAACTCTCACCTATTTTGGAAATTTTTGTGAACCTGGCCTGACATTCAAATTGGTAATTCAACTTAAAACTAGGGAAGATTCCTCTCCTTTTATGCCTCCATACAAATGCTCTGAGAAGGCTAACACAAAACAAAGATAATAGCGTACCATGACACGAACACATGACTATCATGAACTAATTATTAAATTCTAAAAAGAATGGGTGAGGAGACGAAATCTACTATGAACTGTTTCTGTTGAACAGCAAACAGAAAAAGGAGAAGACAAAGACAGTGTTTGTACGTTGGGGATTATAAAAGGTTCTGAAAACTTCAGTATGACTTTGGCTTGGGTGACACAGGGTTGTGAACACTTTCAAGGAGGTCCCATCAGACCTTGGAGCTAACGATCCTCTTTCAAATCTGTCTACTTCTTCCTTTTAATCTTCCTTTTTTGTTGTTTTTGCTTGAGAGAAAACAACAAGGAATGATGCTGTGGGAGAAACGCCAATATTCAGCTCCTGCTGAGAAGAGAAAAAAAAAGGTGTCGGAGCTGGAGCTGCTGAATCCTGCTCACTTTGTGCTAAGGAATTAAACAGCGTCTCCCTTCACTGACTAAATAGGGCGAATTTGGTTTACCTGGGACGGATAGTGCCTTTCACTGATGGTATAACATAAACACACAAAATAAAATGACATGGGCTTGACATAAAAAAAAGATATGTCAATTCAACTCCACTGCTGCCATGAGCAGCACCCAAAGGAGATGGGGATTGCTCTGGGCTAGGTGGTGAGCCCCTCCACATCTTCCTCAGGGGGGCAAGAGCTGCAGCAGCTCCTCCATAGAGAGCATCTCAATTGCTCAGACCATCAGTCACAGACAAGCTTTTGGTGACAGATGGGGCAACTGGTTTTGAACACACCCACACCACCACCCCCCCCAAGAAGAAAAAAAAAGCCCTAAGGAATTACCCAAATAAATCCCTTTTGTCTGATTTTTGAGGAAAGATTTGGGATACTGTATAAAATGGGATTTTTAGACTTTGGCCTTTAACTTTCCACACCTGCTTCAGTTTTTTTAGACACTGTTTATAACTGAGAGGATGACACAGGAGAGATCTGAAGGAAGTTATTTGTTGTTCTCCCGTCTCTGTCACAGAATGTGGCTGAGAGTTCAGAAAGCTGGTATTCCTACCACATAGCAGAACTGCAAGAAGAGCAAGCACCAAATTCAAAACTTAAAACACTATTTTCCTCAAACAAATCCCAACAAAAATTAGCAATACCAACACTGACCATTTAAAAATCTCTGAAGGCCTCGAATTGCTTTTGCATAGGAAACCAGACATCACGATCCATCTTAAAAAACTAAAACCAGATGCACAGAGAAGTCAAGCCTTTTCTCTTAATCTGGTGTTTTATCCACAGTCCCACACATTCTTTATCTACAAATACTGACTCAAAGTTTAAGTAGTTTTGAATTTTGGAGCTTTTGAAACATTACTGCAGAAGACCTTCCCTTCTATGTTAAGTCCACAGCTTCTGCACTTATACTCTGAGAATATCAACATTATTCTGTTCAAAAGGAAAACTGATCGCCTTCCTCAGAAATTAATGTCTTTTCCAAACAATCGAAAGAGGAAAAAAGTGATAGTAGTACCTTGTCAGAAACACAAACAAACACAGAGCTGAGAATCAACATCTTCTCTTACAAACCCAGGCCAAGACAACACAGTACTTCCAAAGCCAGGAGCAGGATCCTGATTTTGGGGGCACCTCCACGGGCCGGTGTCCAGGCTTTAGCAATGCCAAACTCCTCCTCCCCCTCCGTGGGCACGGTGACAATTTGCATGGCTAAGCAAAAGTATTCAACAGCTGCTGGATTTCACATCCAATTTTTCTCCTTCACCCCCAGTCCCAAGGCAAGGCCACAGCAGAAAAGCAAGCAGGTCAGACGGCATCATCCCACTGGCCACCAGCTGGACCGCTCCAAGGTACGGCAGCTTTGAGTTATTTTTTTCACCTTACTCTTTGACATAGGAAGTTGCTTCCTTCTGTCCATCATAGAATCAGAATGGTCTGGGCCATTCTATGAAGGGACCTCCAAAGGTCATCTAGTCCGACCTCCCCGCAGTCAGCAGGGACACCCCCAACTAGACCAGGTTGCCCAGGGCCTCGTCGAGCCTCACCTTGAATATCTCCAGGGAAGGGGCCTCAACCACCTCCCTGGGCAACCTGTTCC
>KZ507081.1:51460-61548 GCA_002844005.1 Limosa lapponica baueri | reverse complement strand
CAGGGATAGGTGAATTCAAAGGAAAGTAAATTCTGGAAACTACTCTGAAATTCCCAGCTCTCCAATGGTGATAAGAGTAGATGATCTTCTGAGCAATGTACAACTCTACATTCTCCTTACTTCTAGTCGCTGTTTCAATGGCAAGTGGAAGCTACCACATCGAATACAAAAACCTTTAAAAAGTTTTAAATGAGCACCTTCCCTCCAAAAGTATTAGTCATAGTAATAAAAAAGAAGGCACCCAGAATTCTCACTTACTAGTTAAAAAGCCTTTATTTTTAAAATGTGGGGTTTTTATTTACAAGGAGATGCTGTCATTCGCATTAAGATGGCAGGTCTACCTGTGTGAGTTGAGATGGCTGGGAGTCAAGTTATAACAGCTTACCATCAATATTCTTAACCTTTTTTCTTTCCAAAACAAAGCAAGACTGTGCTGATGGATTGTTGTGGGCACCTTTTTTCCAGACATTATGAATGAACACCAAGCAGTGATGGCAGCGAGGAAAAATTAAGGAACTGCCCTTATTCTCATTTGAAGGGATGAGAGAATATCCAGTTTCCTCACGAGGACAACAGCAGTAGAGAGTTAGTGCTGAAACATCTGAATGCGACTAGAGGAGTGCATCTCGACTGTTTTGTGTACCACAGACGCACTGTTTAATTAAGCCATCAAAAAAAAAAATGAAGGAAAATGGAAAAAAGGGGATACAAAAGAGAGGGAAACTTCTTCAGCAAGTTAAAGCACTCTTAATAAGTAACAACATGACATTAGTCATTAAGAAACAAGAACTCTAAATAATGCATTCAGAACCTATAGATCTAAACCAGAAGATAACAAAGCCTCATAAATCTGTTTGTTCATTAAGTTAAAAAAAGCTAGACTTTGTGTTGCTATCATGTCAGCTGGCACCAAACTGTACGCAATTTAGTGCAACTACAAAGTGAAACCCATAGTCTACAATGGCAGGGTTTTTGATCACGCTAATTAACAGCCATTTTGTTTAAAATAAACAGATACGACTCTAATTGCCTTTTTTACATAAGAAAGGGAAGATCTTAAAAGTGAAAGCATGCAAAAGGAAAGATCAGACAGTCGCCTTTCAGACTGATAAGCAAACTCTGTGTGAAATGAGCGCAAATGAAGTTTGAGACACTCTCCGGATTGACAGCAGGGAGACAGCAAAGCGAGGGGAACAACGGTTTCCAAAGGTGGAAAGGCACGGCCACGCTTCCTTCCAGCAGGAAAATGTGGTATTTTATACCCGTATTATCTCTAGCCTCCTCGTCTCCTGAGCATCTGCCCGCAAGGAGTTTCATCTTCCGCAGGGCCAAGTACGCACCAGGGGCATCCGATTTTGTGAAACCTTCAGATCACACAACGAGCCTGGATAGCATCTCTGTAACGAGAGTCTGTCGGAGAAAAGGAAAAAAAAAAACAAGAAAAAGGCACTCTGATCCCTGTGCCTGCACTTAACCCTGGCACCAGAAGAGGGGCTAGACAGCGCTGTACTGCTCAGTTTGCCAACTTCTAGGCTATACAGAAAGACCATTCAGGTCCCTGCAAAGTCCTGGTAAGTGCAGGGGCACGGGCTGGGACACAATCCAGTTTTCCAGCTAATTTCAGGCAGCCTGAAACGCAGCCTGGAGTTGCAGTAAAGACAAAGGTTTTCAGTTTTTCATTTTCTGCGTCAATGTCGGTTACTTCTGTTAGACAAATTCCATTTATCGCTTTTCAAACACCGCTTCCAAGTTGCTTTTTAAGTGCACTAAAACATGTAACATTGCAGAGTAAGGCAATGAAGCACAAACGTTGTTATGTGAAAAAGGGCCTTTTGCCCACCAGTGAAACTCAAAACCCTACCTCCTGCCCAAATCCCGCCACCTCACCCCCCAAAAAATCAAACTAGAAGTTTTAGTTTTCAGCATATTCAAAAATATCATTTAAAGTTCCAAAATCACAGCCAATTGCTCCACTTAGGCACTGCAGGCCTTTATGCCATCACAGCAATGGTACAGCAGGAGGCAGAGTTTTTGCAGGAGCTGGTCAAAAACGTGGCAGCAGCTCTAACTGGAACGAAGGTCTGTGAAAAACCCCACCATTTCCCGTTGCATCTGATGGATGAACATCTTCACCCTGCTTTTTCCTAATGCCAGGCACCACAGTTTGTGCATTTGAAACAACAAAAGAAGCCTCATTTGAAAAGGATTGGAAGACTTGCACCAGACACACAATTTTCTCTTGGATGAAGCAGAGAAGGAAGACTGTTAACAGGTGTTAGCCACGTTAATGAACGAGCTGCTGCAAGAAATTTAGATGCTACAGTGAGAAAAGCGGCACAGAGCTGACAGCACAGACTACATCTCCTAAAATGTTCGCAGTCCCTCTCCTTGCAGGAGTAAGTGACTCTGGGCGCTCTGGGGTGCACAGGAAAGCCACGGGCACCGAACACACAGATCTGCAGGGTGCAGCTGACCTAAAATTCCCATGAGGCACCACAGCAGCGTTCACATACAAAGATTTTCCCGTTTTCAGCTGAAACTGCAAAGTAAAAATTATCCTAAATAAATTTCTCAGAACTCAGCTTTCCAAAACCAGTTTTAAACAGCACATTTGCAGTCAGCTTTAATGATAACAACATCAGAGAAGAACTTCATCACAAGAGCAATCTCCCTGGCCTTCAAATATTTTGTTAATATAACTCTGAACATCAGACATATTCCCTATCAAAAACAAGCATCAGTATATACTGTAGGGGAATTTCATTACTACTGAAACAGTACGATGTATTGTACTGCTGGCTGGGAATCTCAGACTGAATGACTTCAGCTTTCAGATCAGCAGCCAGAACAGACTACAGCTGGGCTAATTCGATTTAGACGAGGCCATGTTGTTGGTTTTCAAACATTAAAACCCCATAGAATCATAAAACAGCAACGGTGGTGTTGCCTGAAAAGGGACAGGCAGAAAGACGCGGCAGCAGCTTTCCCAGAAGCGCAAACCAAGACTGCCAAAATATGCCTACAAGAAATTACACTGTGGGAAATAAGACATAAAAAGGAAAGTAAGTCAGAAAACAAGCTGGATACTAGCATTGTCCTGTTGCTAGCATCACATCAGCAACCATACTGGAGAGCAATGAGTGATACATACATGCAGCTGCTTTACCAGCTCACTAGGGCCAAAGTGATGCTTTCAAATTCAGGCCTTATTTATGTATCAACAGGTTATACACTGAATTTCAAAGGCAGTAATTACTTTAGTATGGCTCTCGGTAAAACCTGTCACGATTTGCGTACCAAAAGATTACCCACACAAGGAAACAATAATTTGGCTTGCTTCTGGTCTGTATGAAAATTGTTTCAAACAGTTAAAATTACAACCACAGCTCTTAATTTTCCAAGTAGCTGTTTGACTTTTGAATCTAGAAGCTATTAACTTTTCAATTTGACTTCAGTTCCTCCTGCCTAAGTCACATTAGGCAAAAAAAAAAAACAAACAACCCATCAAGTTTTAGCTCTGCAAAACAAAACAGTGTATCATTTTACCTAAAAGGGTAATTTTAGCAAATGTAACCAAAGCCCATAAAATAAACGCAAAATAAACACACAACCTTACACACTCTCTCCTTGATGTGCGTGTATGTGTGTGTCCCTGGCCCAACTCTTCTGTCTTCTAGGAGATCTTTTAAGGGACAACTCTTCATTAAGATCAGATGTTAAATTCTAAGTAAGTACTGCTTATATCAGCTGCATTGGTAATAGGGCTTTCAGCAGCAATTTTACACAGCACAACAAATGACAAAAACAATTTATCTCCAAAGATCCAACTACCCTTGTTAACTATGACACATATCAATAACCCATCATAACAAGCCAATTCCCCAAAATTAAGTTCGGAAAAAAAGTGTGGCAAATCTAGACATTAAAAAAAATTTAAGAAAAACCCCAGAAGTATTTTCATTTGACAAATTTAGAATTGAAGTCTCAAGTAAGTGGTACACTTTATTATAATTCTGTGCTAGGAATTCTTGTTAAAATCAAATACATAATTTTCCTTACTAAGAAGTATGCCAATAATTGGGAATATAATCACAAGTAGGACACAAGTAAAACAAACTAGAGGCAATCAATAGACAATAATGTATATCACAATGTGGTGGGGGTTTTTGTATCCAAAAGGTTTACAAAGAATTCTTCCCATAGCAGCAGAAACACTCTATGGTGACTTAAATAAATAAAAAAAAGTATGGTTGGAACTTCACAGAAATTTTGTGTGCTGGAATTTGGAAGTCCTATAGAGTATCACTGAAGCTTTCATATTTAATGTTTTCCATTGGAATAAAATCAAACCCAAAAGTAGTAAATCAGGTTTTCATTCCAATACTTTATTGACTGCAGAACAGTAAAGTTCTGCTGTGATTCAAAGAAAAAGTGATTTTATGAAGTTACATTTCACTACAGTGTTATCTCTGTCAGGTTTTACATCGTGACTGGAGACTGTGCCTATTTCTGTAATGGCCATTTTCATACTGTGCTTGAATAAATCCATCTGGTTGACACACCAATCATAGTACAGTTTCAAAAGTGGAATAAAACTAAATTAGTGCACTGATTTCTGTCACGAAGAAAACCTATTTTCATATCAGATCTATGGCTGGATACTTACTGAGCCATGATGATCTATAATACGGAAATTGTTAGTGCAGGGAGACAAGTAAAAGAAGAATACCTCCCGTCTATCCAGCTTGCATACCCTGTATTGTGAATTCATTAAGAGAAAACACCTGAGTAATAGTATGGCACAAAGACAAGCCATGCACTGTCACTGGTTACAGCTTTACAGCAGAGTACAACTCTGCCCCAATTGAAAAAAAAAGCCAAGTCATCACTGTTGGACTGTGTAAGCACCACACTGTGGTATCACACGCGGATCCAGCCGAAGGGGACCTTTCCATAGCTCTGATTATCTTCTTACTCATACTAATACTGCAGGATTACATTGCCACTTGCATTAGTGGAAGTTTACGTTATTGTACCGGCGGTATTCGCTGTCATAAATACGTTTTCTTCAGATACACCATTCGGGCTGTATTTTCCACTGAACATGAGCTTTTGGCATAGGACAAAAGAAAAGCAGTGAGCTTCAAGTGTACATACTAAATTCTCTCGTAACAACAGTGGCAGGATCAGCCACAGAAGCAGCAGGTTTCATTTGCAAACGAAGACGTTCAGATAAGCCAGTTATGGAAGAGGGAATTTCACTGTAAATCACCTACTGGAGTTACATTTCAGCTCACAACCGGCGCTTAGTGAGCAGGCTTTTTTTAGGAAGGAACAACTCAAAAGCGAGTCTTCAGTGAACCCCTTCACAGATGAAGATGCTATCTTACACAGGGGAGCTCTGGCCTATCAGAACCTCATTCATAAGCTCACATGCAGTATGTAAAGAAAAGGGAAAACACATGCCATTCCCGATCACTGGCTTCAGAAAGTATACCACTGAATCAAGTCCAAACTCCATACTTTAGAATAAGTTTAATGACTAGCAATTCCTCCTTAGCCTTTAGTGTTCAGAATTTCTAATAAGACACTAACTACATTCCCCTCCAGTAGTTCCTCTCCATTGAGCTTGCTAAAAAAAGCATCGCTATAGCCACTTTTGTTCACAGTGTCCTTTCCACTCTACAGTTCACTCCAGCAGTTTGAATCACTCAAATATACACCCTGATTGGCCTCCTTCCTGCTTTTCTGGAGATGCAGCTCCTAGTAAGTCCAATCCAGTACGGAATTTTTGCTCTCATCACACAGCCAAGTGAAAAAGAATCTGAAAACAGAATTTCCCCTGTAAGCCATTCTTTTCTGAAGGAAAACAGACACAACAGACACCACCCCCCCCCCAAAAAAAAAAAAATAAAAAAAAAATTGGAGAACGTAGTCATGGAAGTGCTTTTTGTCAGCAAAACCGTCTTTGGGGGCCTCTTCTAGGTGGCTGGGCTAGTACGACAGGTGGCTTCAAGAGATACTTTGGAAGCAAAATTATTTTTTTGTGAAAAGTAACAGATTTAGCTTTGGGATTTTTTGTTCATTGCAACTATATAATCCTTTCTTAAATGAAGAATATTTATCCCTCTTACTCATATCATTTGGATTAGAATGCCTAAACATTTTGTCATTTCGGATATTCTTCATATGGATTAAAAAAAACTTAAACATGAACATGTGAGAAGATTCATATCCTTAGACCACACCATCATGCAACAGAATTAGCTTTCATAGATTTGCAGGATCTCTGTCTCACACAGAATAATTTCAGTAACATTACAAATATCAAAATAATACATGTGTCTATCAGAGTGTGTGTGTGTGTATATATATATGCATTCACATATGTGTGTATACTATATACACAGAGGTTCCTTGCACATTTGTCCATGAGATGTTCACAAACTTTAGAAGCTGATTTGCATTTTAAAGATTTATTAAAATAGGCTTAATCACAAGGATCTAGAGCTCACCTGAACAGCACTTAAATAAGCAAATTGAAAATTCATTCTTAAAGCACTTTAGCACAATCTCAAAGGTCTGAGGAAAAATCCCTCTAAGGGTCTCAAACTCTCTCTTTCAAAAGAACCTGAGCATGTAACATAGGAGGACTTTACAGCATGTGAAGTCGCTCATCAGTGCAGACTTTAATTTAGTTTCCATACTTGCAGCGTACATGAAGCAATAAAAAAGGCGCGTACCTTTTGGTGGCGTGCCACATAAGCATAAGCCTCGTTTCCTTAATGGGCTTCTGGTCACCCGGAAACATTTCTAATGTGATACAGTGAAACTGTACACACTCCTCTTTCTCCTGATCTCACCCCATCCTCACGTTACAAAAAATTAAATATTTTAACCTCACAAAAATATTGATTAGAATTATATATTTATCTTCAAGGCTGCAGAATTTTCATTAGTGTCTCATGACTGAAACCGCAGCCACGTCTAGCCAGGAATCCAGGAGCTGATCAACAGCACACGACACCATTACAGCGCGGTTCACAGCAAGAAATTAACACTTTAGACAGAATTAAAAAAAATTTTCACCAACTAACTGAAGAGACTCTACGCCCTCATCTCTAAAGAGCACAAGAGGCTTTAAAAGTAAGCATCCTGAGGAAGATAAAACATAGTCTGCTTTATCATACGTGGCTCTACGCCAGCAGCTCTACGTGACCTCTGTTTAGCCTCCAACAAGCCTTTACATGCACCTAACAATTCTGGTCCACGGCCTGCCCTTGAGTGTGTACATGCAGCTCCCACTGAAGTCAATGGCAGCTGCGTCCGTACGTCTGAGGGCAGAATGCGACCTTCTGTACTGCTCATTATCAGAGCGATGAAGTCAGCGCTTTTGAAAACTCGGCGAGTCTTGAAACCACCCGAGAAAAGCGTTCCTCCCCAGAAAGAGAGAGACTCCCCGACAAAAAGTCCAGAACTCACGTTTTAGTCATTTTAGTGGTGCTTCTGCGAGAGAGAAAAACCAAAAGGAAGAAGATACGCTCGTGCAGTTCATACTCACGAAGTATCGTATGTAGTTCTGTGCCTTATATATGAATACATATATATATATATGTATATGTATGCATGGGTGTATTTTTCTGAGTGGGAGAGGCTGTACTGCAGATGCAGTCAAAGTCTCAACTCTGGAATTACTGACACTCACCAGCTACCTCAGAGCCTTCACACTTTCAAGCACCATTTATTGCAGGCAATATTAAAATGTGTGGTTTATAAAAAGAGCAGCTTTTTCCTCTTCTCATTAAAAATACTAACCAAGAGCTAAAGATCTTTCTTCTGGCTTCTCTTTCTCACTGTATTTATTTATTTTCTGTATTTATTTATTTATTACTTTTATAGTTAAGCCAAACGGGATGTAACCTCACTCTCCACAACTACTTGAAAGGCCATTGTAGGGAGGTTGGTGATGGTCTCTTCTCACAGGTAATTAGCGACAGAACGAGAGGGAATGGCTTCAAGCTGCAGCAGGGTAGGTTTAGACTGAACATTAGGAAACAATTCCTCACAGGAAGGGTGGTCAGACCCTGGAACAGGCTGCCCAGGGAGGTGGTTGAGTCACCACCCCTGGATGTGTTTAAGAGATGTGGTGTTGGGGGATACGGTGTAGGGGAGAACTTTGTAGAGTGGGGTTGATGGTTGGACTCCATGATCCCAAGGGTCAACCAAAAACGGCAGGGAAAATCAGGTACAGAAAACAGACGTGGCGATACCCTTGTGCGAGGGCGTTCTAGCCCACAGGAGACAGGAATGTTAAGCTTTATGTGGTGAAGACAAGACGCGCGACTGGCTCCCTCCTGACGCTCCTCCATCACTAGCCCGTATCTCCCAACTTGGAAGCACTGGGCCACGGTTGCCCCCTCTCCGGGAAGCCACGTACGGCCCTGCCTGTGAACCTGGACGAGAGGCAACAGGCAGGAGGCCATGGCGCTCCACTGCAGCCAAAAAGGCGGGGGTCCCTAGCAAAGCCCCATCTCCACTGACGCAGAACTCCGCAGCCGGGGCGCTGCGCCGTGCACACCCCCTCGGCTCAGCGCCGGGGAGTGCGGGCAGAGGCATGTGGGATGTGTCCGCCCAGTGACCCGATGGGACAACACCTCCCCTGCAAAGCAGCCACCTTTCTCCTGCCTGGAGCGGTGCTGCTGCACGGGGGGACGCGTTGGGATTCTTTCCAACGCTGTTAAATCGGGATATTTGGAGAGTAACGGCACTAGGTGCTCACAGGGGCTACCGAAATACTGCTGGGGCTTGCAGATGCTGCCTAGGTGTAGGACCACCACGTTGCTGCTCTTCGAACACAAACCACAGACCACCACGGGGCGTACGACATGCAGATACTGCATGGCACCGGAGCCTCACTGAGGTCTGTGGAATTAATATGATTTATGCTGGCTACGGGTCTGGCTTTTTTTTTATTTCAATTATTAGAAAATGACGTTCCAGTTGTCAGCATGGTGATAACAGTAACGCTAATATACTCTACCTCTTAGAATTGACTAAGTGGTGGCCTGTTGTCTGTAAATTAACATGAGGATGTAGAAATAACACCCTTCTGGAGCACACTGCAAGTTTTGAATGAATTTTAAAGGCTTTCCACTTACACCAGGTAATCAGTATATTTATTTCTCTGTCAGCAGCTGCTGAGGAGGGCCCCATGTTCAAGGAAGACCTATTAGAAGGCGCGTTCCTGATTTCCAGCCCTAGCACTGTATTTCCCTGATGTGTAGTCCCCATTGCACAATTCTAGTAACTCAAAAACAAAGTTTAGATAACAGCAAAAATTGACATTGGGCCCAGGTTTTTTGGTGCTCAACATCCATATTTTAAATAGGGTTCTTAGAGGGGTCTCCACAGGTACCTGAACAAGGCATAGATTTTCAAGTCTTCCCTATGCTTAAGAGGTCCCATAGTGCACATCTGCCTAACTTCTGTAGATGCTGAAACCTCCACATGTGAAAACCTGGTTTTCAAGTTTAGCTTCACTGCAGATGCCAGATTCGTTCCAAAGAGGCCAAACCCAAGAACTGCAAGGACCAGCCAAGCAGAGCTGAACACCTCCAATTCACAATGCAGTTAGCACACCCTGGCAAAGTTCATATCTTGTCAGCATATAAAGATAGCCCCCATTTATCTGTATCGATACAGTCAAAGCTACATAGATCCATTCCAGTACGCCCACTCCTCTGTTGCTCACCTCCACACAAGTACAGACATAGAACCATAGAAACGTAGAATGGTTAGAGTTGGAAGGGACCTTAAAGATCATCAAGTTCCAACCCCCTCGCCATGGGCAGGGACGCCTCCCACTACAGTAGGTTTTATTCAGGGATTTACTCACACAACTGTCTTCAAACCAGTGCACCATTTTTGCACGCCCTCTGTGTCTAACCCTCCATAGCACTACAGGCGCATGTGCCCCGAGTCCACAACGACGGGACTCTCCTTAGGACTTGCACTGCGTAACCCCACCAGAGAGATGTCACACCCTCATCCAGAACTGCGATGCAGTAACAAATACGTGTTTGCCTTCA